>JAXGGA010001325.1:0-147500 GCA_038373865.1 Uloborus plumipes | reverse complement strand
GGTGGGTGTGGGGGGTGGGTTGGGGGGGGGGTGGTGGGGTGGGGGTGGGGGGTGGGGGGGGGTGGGGGGTGGGGGGTTGGTGGGGGGGTGTGGGTGGGGGGGGGTGGGTGGGGGTGTGTGGTGGGTTGGGGGGTGGGGGGGTGGGTGGGGTGGTGTGGGTTGGGGGTGGGGTGGTGGGGTGGGGGGGGGGGGGTGGGTGGGGGTGGGGGGTGGGGTGGGGTGGGGTGGGGTGGGGGGTGGGGGTGGGGGGGGGGGTGTGGGGGGGGGTGGGTGGGGGTGTGGGGGGTGGGGGGGGTGGTGGTGTGGGGGGTGGGGGTGGTGGGGTGGGTGGGGGTGTTGGGTGGGGTGGGGGGGTGGGGTGTTGGGGTGGTGTGGGTGGTGGGGGGTGGTGGTGGTGGGGTGGTGTGGGTGGGGTGGTGGGGGGTGGGGTGGGTGGGGGGTGGTGGGGGTGGGGGGGTGGGGGGGGGGTGTGGGTGGGGGGGTGTGGGTGGGTGGGGTGGGTGGGGTGGGGGTGGGGTGTGGGGGGTGGGTGGTGGTGTGGGTGGGGGGGTGTGGGTGGGGTGGGGGGGTGGTGGGGGGTGGGGGTGGTGGGGTGGGTGGGGGGGGGGGTGGTGGGGTGGTGTGGTGGGGGGTGGTGGGGGTTGTGGGGGTGGGGTGTGGGGGGTGGGGTGGGGGTGGGGTGGGTGTGGTGGGGTGGGGGTGGGGTGGGGGTGTGGGTGGTGGGGGGTGGGGGGGTTGGGTGGGGGGGGTGTGGGGGTGGGTGGTGGGGGTGGGGGGGGTGGTGGGGGGTGGGTGTGGGGGTGGGGGTGGGTGTGGTGGGGGGGTGGTGTGTGGGTGGGGGGGGTGGGGGGGTGGGGGGTGTGGGGGGTGGGTGGGGGTGGGGGGTGGTGGGGTGGGGGGTGGTGGGGGGGGTGGGGGGGGGTGGGGGGGTGGGGGTGGGTGGTGGGGGGGGGGGGTGGGGGGGTGTGGGTGGGGGTGGGGGGTGGGGTGGGGGGGTGGGTGGGGGGGGTGGGTGGTGGGGGTGGGTGGGGGGGTGGGGTGGGGGTGGGGGGGGGTGGGGTGTGGGGGGGTGGGGGTGGGGGGGGTGGGGGGTTGGGTGGGGGGGGTGTGGTGGGGTGTGGGGTGTGGGGTGGTGGGGGGTGGGGGGGTGGGGGGTGGGGGGTGGGTGGGGGTGGGGGGTGGGTGGGGGGGGTGGTGGGTGGGGGGTGTGGGGTGGGGGGGGGGTGGGGGGGGGGTGGGGGTGGGGGGGGTGGGGGGGGGGGGGGTGGGGGGGGGGTGTGTGGGTGGGGTGGGTGGGTGTGGGGGTGGGGGGGGGGGGGTGGGGTGGGGGGTGGGGGGTGGGGTGGGGGGGTGGGGGTGGTGGGGGGTGGGGTGGGGTGGGTGGGGGGGTGGGGGGGGGGGTGGGTGGGGGGGGTGGTGGGGGTGGGTGTGGGGGGGTGGGTGGGGTGGGGGTGGGGGGGGGGGGGGTGGTGGGGGGGGGGTGGGTGGTGGGGTGGGGGGGTGGGGGTGGTGGGGGGGGTGGTGGTGGGGGTGGTGTTGGGGTGGTGGGGGGTGGGTGGGGGGTGTGGGGTGGGTGGGGGGGTGGGGGTGGGGGGTGGGGTGGTGGGTGGGGTGGTGGGTGGGGGGTGGGGTGGGTGTGGGGGGGGTGGGTGGGTGGGGGTGTGGTGGGGTGTGGGGTGGGTGTGGGGGGGTTGGGGTGGGGGGGGTGGGGGGGTGGGGGTGGGGGGGGGTGGGGGGGGGTGGTGGGGTGGGGGGGTGGGGGTTGGTGGGGGGGGGGGGTGGGGGGGGTGGGTGGGGGTGTGGGGGGGTGGGGGGGGTGGGGGGGGGTGGGGGGGTGGGGGGGGGGTGGTGGGGGTGGGGTGGGGGGTGGGTGTGGGGGGGGTGGGGGGGGGGGGGGTGGGGGGTGGGGGGTGGGGGGGGGGGGGTGGGGGGGTGTGGGGGGTGGGGGTGGGTGGGGGGGTGGGGGTGGGGTGGGGGGGTGGTGGGGGGGGGGGGGGTGGGGGGTGGGGTGGGGGGGGTGGGGGGGTGGGGGGGGGGTGGTGGGGGTGGGGGGTGGGGGTGGGGGGGGTGGGGGTGGGGGTGGGGGGGTGGGTGTGTGGGGGGGGTGGGGGGGGGGGTGGGGGGTGGGGGTGGGGGGGGGTGGGGTGGGGGTGGGGGGGGGGGGTGGGGGGGTGGGTGGGGTGGTGGGGTGGGGGTGGGGGGGGGGGGGGTGGGGGGGGTGGGGGGTGGGGGGTGGGGTGGTGGGGGTGGGGGTGGGGGGGGGGGTGGTGGGGGGTGGGGTGTGGGGGGGGGGTGGGGGGGTGGGGGGGGGGGGGGTGGTGGGGTGGGGGGTGGGGTGGGGGGGGGGGGTGTGGGGTGGGGGGTGGTGGGGTGGGGGGGTGGGTGGGGGTGGGGGTGGGGGGGGTGGGGGGGGGGTGGGGGTGGGGGGGTGGGTGGTGGGGGGGGTGGGGGTGGGGGGGTGGGTGGGGGGGGGGGGGGTGGGGGGTGGGTGGGGGGGGTGGGGGTGGGGGTGGGGTGGGGGGGGGGGGGGGTGGGGGGGGGGGTGGGGGGGGGGTGGGGGGGTGTGGTGGGGTGGGGTGGGGGTGGGGGGGGGGTGGGTGGGGGGGTGGGGGTGGGGGGGGGTGGGGTGGGGGTGGGGGGGGGTGTGGTGGGGGGGGGGGGTGGGGTGGGGTGGGGGTGGGGGTGGGGGGTGGGGGGGGGGGGGGGGTGGGGGGGGTGGGGGGGGGTGGGGTGGGGGGTGGGGGGGGTGGGGTGGGGGGTGGGGGGTGGGGGTGGGTGGGGGGGTGGGGGGTGGGGGGGGGGGGTGGGTGGGGGTGGGGGGGGTGGGGGGGGGTGGGGGGGGTGGGGGGGTGGGGGGGGGGTGGGGTGGGGGGGTGGGGGGTGGGGGGGTGGGGGGGGGGGGTGGGGTGGGGGGGGGTGGGGGGGGGTGGGGGGGGTGGGGGGTGGGTGGGGGGGGGGTGGGGTGGGGGGGGGGGGGGTGTGGGGGGGGGGTGGGGGGGGGGGGGGTGGGGGTGGGGGTGGGGGGGGTGGGTGGTGGGGGGGTGGGGGTGGGGGGGGTGGGGGGGGGGGGGTGGGGGGTGGGGGGGGTGGGGTGGGGGGGGTGGGTGGGGGGGGGGGGGGGGGGTTGGTGGGGGGTGGGGGGGTGGGGGGGTGGGGGTGGGGGGGGGTGGGGGGGTGGGGGGGTGGGGGGGGGGGTGGGGGGGGGGTGGGGGGGTGGGGGGGGGTGGGGGGGTGGGGGGGGGGGGGGTGTGGGGGTGGGTGGGGGGGGGGTGGGGTGGGGGGTGGGGGGTGGGGGGGGTGGGGGGGGGGTGGGGGTGGGGGGGGGGTGGGGGGTGGGGGGTGGGTGGGGGGGGGTGGGGGTGGGGGGGGGGGGTGGGGTGGGGGGGTGGGGGGGGGGTGGGGGGTGGGGGGGGGGGGGTGGGGGTGGTGGGGGGGGGGGTGGGGTGGGGGGGGTGGGGGGGTGGGGGGGGGGGGGTGGGGTGGGGGGGTGGGGGGGGGTGGGGGGGGTGGGGGGGTGGGGGTGGGGGGGGGTGGGGGGGGGGGGGTGTGGGGGGTGGGGGGGGGGGGGGTGGGGGGGGTGGGGGGGGGGTGGGGGGGGTGTGGGGGGGGGTGGCGGAGGAACTGTAACAGTTGCACTCTTTAAAAGGTGCGACATAGCTTTATTTATTCGTTAATTACTTTTTACGTGTTTATTTCATCTGATGAGAGGGGTATATTTTGCTTTTCGAAATCTGCTCTATGTGCTAAAAAGGTATGTTTGACATAATTTTCAGTTTCAGATAATAAAGAGAATAATGATCAGATGCGAGAATGCCGATGTCGATGTACGGGAAAGTAGGCTCGTTTAGTTCTTGACAGAACTTCTTGTTACATCTATGTTGTAAAACACTAACATAAACATTATGCCAAAAACATGCATAACGTAATATTTTCATTTCGAAAGAAATTGTGTCAAAAGAAAAAAAGAAAGGAAAAAACATTAAATATAGCTTGAAATTTTAAATGTTAGTCCGAAATATTGATGAACAGTAATACTTGTGGAAGTATCATTTATGTATTAAACTATGATTAAAACTAAAAAAGAATTCATTTCTTAATTGTCTTTATGTTCTTAACTTTGAAAATTGTACTTATGTAACAAAAATTGTAGCCATACATTTTAACTTTAAAAACATCGGAAAATGATTTGTTTTCACGGAATGTCTCTTTTTATTAGGTATCACAAAAACAATACAAAAAACAAGTGTTGTGAACTTCATAACAGGACAGAACTTTAAAACAAACATTGAAAACGAAGAAAAATGTATGCCATTACTTGGTTTTGAATATAAATCGGTCTGAATTAGGTAGATTTTTAATTTGAATACAGATGGTCACTAGGGTGTCCCAAAAAAATCGAAAGTCAGAATTTTGAAAAGCATACCCTCTTATTTTTTTCCTTTTACATCAAAACAATTGTAAAAAAAGTTTCATGCAATTTGAACAACGGTAACCCGTGCCGACTTGCGTCCGAAAGTGGGAATTAGCACTTTTTCACTGGGCCAAATCGAAAAAAATTTTTTTTGGAAATTCAAAATTTCATGTTGATAAAACACTTCTACTAGATCCCAACATGTCCCAAAAAATCATTTATCCAAATTAAAAAATATTTAGGCACCCCACACGAGGCTTAAAATTCATAATTTTCTTCAAAAAAATAGCTTTTTTTCTATGTATTTTGTAAAAAATTAAAGAAATTTTAAGAAATGATCAAGATGAAAAATATGAAGCACAAAGTATATAAGTAGAGCTAAATGTAAGTTTTTTCTCTCATTTTATATTTAATTCTCCTGCAACTTACTCAAAATTACGGTTTTTTTTTTAAGTTTTAAGTAAAATTTTTCCATTTTAAATACATTTTTTTTAATTATTCATCTGCAAATGGTGATTTGAGAATATGTTCTTAGTGATTTTAGAACTTGCTATTTTTTTCAGTGTATCTGCAATTTAAAGTTCATTAATGATGCAATTAATAAATAGAAAAAATTTAAATTTTGAAAGAAATATAAAAATTTTAAGCCTTGTGCTTTGGACCTAATTTCTTTAAAAAAATTGAATAAATGTTTGTTTAATATCAATATGATTGTCGAAAGTGTTTATTGTAATTTCAAAAATTACAAATTATGCCGACTTGTGCTTGAAAGTGTAAACTAGTACTTATGAATTGAGCCGAATCGAGAAAAAGGGGAGGAGGAAGGTATTCGAAATTTAAAGTTCATAAGTCTCAGAAAAAAAATACAGCGTTGCTTTTTTTTTTCTAATGCATTGCGTGTTATTTTTTCCCTTTAATATCAAAATCGTTGCAAATAAGTTTCATGCAATTTGAACTTCGGTAACCCGTGTCGACTTGCGCGTGAACATGTGAGTAGCACGTGTAACTTGTATATTTAGCAAGTAAGTGCTGTCGAATGACTGTTGCGCAGCTCAAAACAGCTGTAAATGGTACAGACAAAACAAATCAAAACAGAAAAACAGATGGCTGGGAGCTTATCCGTAGCAATGTGCGAATTGTCAAACGAAGCGTCAGTATGAATTCACACCGGTCAGATTCAGTATGGTACTTCTACAAGAAACGAAAGATGGCAGTGGAATTGCGTAGTACGAAAAAAACGATATTTCTAATTGGAGATGTAAAACATCAAATAATGGGAACGAAACTTCCCTCTAACGGGCAAGTTCTCTCTGTTTTATTTTATAACATTAGAGAAGTCAAATTAACTACTAGGGAAAGTGCAAATCTTGCTATTCGAAAATGTATCATCTTCTGGGAAAAGGCACGCATTCCAACCAAATCTTTGCTAAATTGTGTGAAGAAACTTATGAATCTATATGAAACTTGGAGAGACTTACAAAAAAATGCAAAGAAACCAAAAGACGTATTTAAGCAGCGTCATCAAGAATTTGTAAGTAATTTAGACAGTATATTTGATATTGCACATGCTGATGCACTTCAGTTAATTAGAATCGAAGAAGATAGAATATTTTTACAGCTACAAAGAGAACCCGGCCGACCCGGCCACTTAGAGTTGATAAAAAACTGGCCAACAAAGAAGAAAGGGCTCGACTTAGGGCAGTCGAAGAAGAAAATCGGAGAATCAAGCACGATTCCGCTTCATTATTTTGGGAATTAAATGAAACAGTGCAAGAAGATTCTGCTTCGAGCTCTAGTGAAAATATGTATTCAGAAGATTTCCCTGAATCAGTACCGGGAGCAAGTAGTAAATCAGAACCTGGAACAAGTAAATCAGCAATAAGAAACGATTTTATTACCCCAAAGTTAGTTGCTGCATTGGATAGATGTCAGTTAAGTATACGAGATTCTGTGTTTATTCTTGAAGCAACTATTGACGCACTTGGGTGCAACATTGATGAATTCCCGATAAGTAAATCTTCAATTCAAAGAATTCGAATCCAAAAGAGGAAGGAGCGAGCGGAAAGCATAAAAGTTGATTTTCAGAACGAGGTACCGGATGTAGTGACTTTGCATTGGGACGGCAAACTGTTGCCTGCTTTAAGTACGCAAAAATCAAAAGAAGAGCGCTTGCCAATAGTAATTTCATATGGACGTAAGGAACAACTCATTGCTGTGCCGAAACTCGAAGATTCTACAGGCAAAGAACAAGCACAGGCTATCTGGAAGGCAATCTCAGATTGGAATCTCGAAGACAAAGTTCAAATTGCCTGTTGCGATACTACAGCTTCCAACACAGGTCGTTTTAAGGGTGCTTGCACCCGCCTTGAGCAAAAATTTGACAGAGAAATACTTTTTTTTGCTTGCCGTCATCATGTATACGAACTAGTATTAAAGACAGTATTCGAAGTTAAAATTAAGCATGTCACAACGGGCCCTGATATCCCGTTGTTCCAATTTCTCAAGGATTCTTGGAAGAATATTGATCCTACTAAAATTCAGTGCTATAGAGAAGCTGCAGAGGTGTTACGAACTGTACCCGAACTAGAAAATTTGCTTGACTTTTATCGTGCTGAACTTACGAATGTTATGGTTAGGGATGATTATCGAGAATTGATCGAACTGTCAATCATTTTTTTAGGTGGAGACACAGAAAAAAATTTTAAAATAAGACCACCGGGAGCCATGCACCGAGCTCGGTGGATGGCTCGAGCTATTTATTTCCTAAAACTATTACTGTTTAATTCTCAGCTGAAATTAAGTACGAAGGATAATGAAGCATTGTTAGATGTTTGCCTATTTATAGTGACTATCTACGTTAAACCGTGGCTTCATTGCACTTTAGCAGTAAAAGCACCCAATCTAGATTTGGGCTTTGTAAAATCTTTGAAAGCTTATGAAAGTGTCGACCCAATTATTTCAAAAGCTGCTGTACAAAAATTTATTCAGCATTTATGGTATTTGTCCGACGAAATAGCAGACTTAGCTCTTTTTGATGATGAGGTGGAAGATGAAACGAAATCCAAAATGGTGTCAAATTTAAACAGAGAAAACTTCTCGTCGTATGGGAAAAGATACATACCATCAAAGGAAGAGCTCTATGGTCCACTGTATGGTAAGTTTCATATATTGATTTTATAATTATTTAACTAGTTACTTCCTCATATCGCGCATTTGTTATCTGCTATTTTATTATTTTGCAGAGGAAACAATTGATAATTTCGTATCAATTAAAAGCCAGTCCTTGTTTACTAGACTCAAAATTGATGACAGTTTTCTAAATGAGAGTCCTTCTTTATGGGCGAATAACATTTCATTCCTTGAAGGGAAAAAGACGGTCTCAGTGCTTAGAGCAGTAAATGATACAGCTGAAAGAGCGGTAAAAATTATGCAGGACTTTCATGGTTTGCTCACAGCTGAAGAGGAGCAAAAATAATTTTTGTTAAGCTGCGTTCAAGAGCACCGAAAGATATACCCTGACTGCAATAAACAAACATTAAAACGAAAGTACGTTAAGTAATGTTTATTGTACTGCAATATTGTTGTAAATGTATGTTGTAAATAGTTGTAAATGTATGTTGTAAATAGTTGTAAATATATGTTGTAAATAAATTGTTGTCATATTTTTTTTAAGAAATTATTTTTTCTATTTATTAATTGCATCATTTATGAACTTTAAATTGCAGATACACTGAAAGAAAATAGCAAGTTCCAAAATCACTAAGAACATATTCTCAAATCAGCATTTACAGATGAATAATTAAAAAAAAAATATTTAAAATGGAAAAATTTTACTTAAAACTTGAAAAAAAACCGTCATTTTGAGTAAGTTGCGGGAGAATTAAATATAAAATGAGAGAAAAAACTTACATTTAGCTCTACTTATATACTTTGTGCTTCATATTTTTCATCTTGATCATTTCTTAAAATTTCTTTCATTTTTTACAAAATACATAGAAAAAAAGCTATTTTTTGAAGAAAATTATGAATTTTTAGCCTCGTGTGGGGTGCCAAAATGTTTTTTTTTAATTTGGATAAATGATTTTTTGGGACATGTTGGGATCTAGTAGAAGTGTTTTATCAACATGAAGTTTTGAATTTCCAAAAAAATTTTTTTTCGATTTGACCCAGTGAAAAAGTGCTAATTCCCACTTTCGGACGCAAGTCGGCACGGGTTACCGTTGTTCAAATTGCATGAAACTTTTTTTACAATTGTTTTGATGTAAAAGGAAAAAAATAAGAGGGTATGCTTTTCAAAATTCCGACTTTCGATTTTTTTTGTGACACCCTAATGGTCACCATCACTTTCAGTGCATTCTCCGGGAGTCGAATGACAGCTTTTATCACCCGATTCAGCTATATCTGTTTCCCGGGTGCAGTTAGCGGTAAGGAATTTTCAAAACCTTTGACGTTTGAAAAAATCCCTACGACCTTTCCCGGGTGACCAAGTACCTCTCTACCAAATTTGGTCCAGATCAGACGGTAAGTGTGGATTTGTATGGGGAGCATACACAACACATAAATAGGGCGGGTGAGGGGGGGGATTCAGGTGAAACGCTGCATCTGCAAAAGTGCGTTGCACAAGCAAATTTTTCGGTTTTTCGGATTTTTGTGAAACGTTGTTTGTGCAAAAGCACCAATTAGGAGCTTTTGCAAATTAGGAGCTTTTGCACAAACGCACTTTTGCAGATGCAGTGTGCAACGCACTTTTCCAGATGCAGCATATCACCTGATATTCTCTGTTTTATTTGTATGGGTTACTGCTTGTGACTTTACCATAGCATAACAGTTTACAGAAAACTAACTTTAAAAAACGCAAACGAGATTGATAAGCAAAAGGCATGATTTTTAAGTTTAAATTATGGTTCGATATCTTTTAATTAAAGTATAGATATAGTTAAAGGTGAAAAATAAATTTGAAATTTTTTTTCTATAACTCATAAACATATAAAAAACACGAGACTCTTTTGATAGGAAGGAAAGATGATTGGTAATTCAGTTGTTAATAATATCCAGTCAATTCTAAAAATTATTTTCCTTAACGTTTATTTATCCCGTCCTATATTTTTTGATTAAACATAATTTATCGGAATAATATGTTTGAAATAACGGCTCGAAATAACACCGCTCTCTTTTTTAAAAAAAATCATTTTTTATTTGTTTTGACATTTGGGCTTTTTCAGGCCCCATCACAGTAAAATAGGCAGACATTTAAATATATTACGCTTAATGATAAAATAACCTAAAGATGAGAAACAATTTTCATACAAAAATGAAGAAATATCTCCTTTCATTTTCATTTAAAAGTCACTCTGGAAGGGAAAAAGAACGTAATGAAGAAGATGGCTCTCACGAGAATTGTTTCCACTTTCTTCATCCAAAAATAATTAGAATAATTTTTCTTCAGACGGCGTTTCTAGTTTTTATTTGACATAAGAGTTACCTTTAATTTCTTTTGAACATAGAATTTTACACAGGCAATAAATATACTATTTTTCTTTTGACTACTTGAGTTGCCTTTGTTTTTATGGTATAGATTAAGTATTAATTTTGACAGCTAAAAATTACATTTTTGTTGCAAAAAGATTTAGAATTGTAACATAAAGTTCAATAACATTACATTTTTCTTGATGTTAGCCTGCGTTATTTAAGTTTTAATTTTGTAGCATTTGAAATTTTTCGTTTTTTCAGTAGCTTTTAATAGCATGTTTGTTTAAAAATATTTGTTTACAAATATTTTTTTGTTATAAAATATCTTTCTTCATTTTTCAAATAGTATCAAGCATTATTTTTTTTAAGATTCAGTTACAAATTACATCCTATTATGATATTCAGATGCTTCATTTTTAACTAAAAAGATGAATATTAGAACCATTTTTTATAATAAGAAAAAACTTCTACAGCTTTTCAAAAAAAAGATGATTTCTGTTCCATATATTGACTAATGATGACAGAAATTTGAAAACTAATTAATTTTCTTAGTTAATATCCGAGTAATATTTTCTAATAATGCCCCTAGTTTTTATTTTAAGCCTAAACTTTTGTTAATAAAAACATAATATCTGGCACTGCTATAAACATTCCTTTTTAAAAATGCGTTTCATTAGTTTTTAATTAATGTAAAATAATTCATTTTTGTGTAAACTGTTAGAACTTTTTTCAATGCCAAATATCGTAACATAACTAATATGTAATAGTGATTTTTTCAATTATTGAAAATTTAAATCAACGAAATGCTAAATATAAGGTCATTCCAAAATTTCATATTTAATTCCTGATTTAATGAAAGACATCGTGATGGAAATTTGAGCCTAGCGAAATTAAGTTATTACAAAACACATCATACGCACAATATCAAGGACTACTTTAAATTCAAAAATGTGTTTATAAAAAGAAGAATTCATATAGTGTCTCAAAATTCCCATCTCTTGAAGCAGAACAAAAAGTAAAACAATAAGGACTTCTCAGAGCTATGGTAACATAATTGGAAACTTAAGGAGACATCGCCGGATTTTGGTCGTCTAAGATTTCTTGCAAAGTCTGATATTCAGATTCTGCTCTGGTGCAACGACTTGGAAAATCTTTGAAGTTTCTAATTAATATGAATTTCCAATTAAAATTATTGCTGAATCAGTAAACCGCTTATCTCGCGTCACGGCGGCGATCTCTGCTTTTGAAGTCTCGGATTTATCGATGACTAGCCAGAAACAATGAATGGCTAATTAGTGAGAACTTAACAACTGCATTTTGTTTGAGATTAGATTTCAGAGCAGCCATGGGGGATATCGTATTTTAAATGGCGATTCGTTTTAGATTATATTGGAATGGTATTACTCTCATATGCTTTTGATTTTATCAAGCTGTAGAAAATCAAATTTTAAACTACTTTAGAGTTGGGTACTACTAAAATAGTGCAAAAAGGTTATACTAGGAAAATATGAAATCACTGGGTTTTTACAGATTAAATGCATAAAATTTTAGCTGTGAAGTAGTAGAACTGCAGAGAGTGAACTCTCACTTATATGCTGTCTCTTTTACGCACCTTATTCACTTATACGACGTGGTTCCAGCACACTCCATAGCAAAATAATGATAGTATCATTCGTTTATGCGTCGCTCTAAAGATACATATTTCACTTATTTTTCCTAAAATGTAAAAAAAGAATAATTTAATTTCTTTTAAAAAATAAGATTTTTTTTTCTCACTTTCCTCTTATATCTTTCACCTTTATTGCTCACGGAAGGCATTTTTTTCTGCGTGAACTAGAGTTCGGAAAGGGACAACTATCTCTTATGCATCGTTTAAAAGGCAACAGTTTGCAATTAGGTATACTACAATTTTTGTTTTCTCCTTATCATTGTAGTTACGTTACAGTAATTGCCAAACCGTAGTAATATGTCCTTTTTCTAGAGAAACATTCTCATTTATTCTATCATTAGAAACTGTGTTGCGTTTAGTCCTTTAAATTGACTTGTTCACTTGAGCGTCTCTTTCACTTATGCGCGTTTTTCTGTTGGTCCCTTGGGTCGGCGTATAAGTGAGAACTCACGTATATATCTAAACATATGTTACGACCGAAGCCCGAAGTCTGGCCAGTTCGCGAATTGGCCGGAAACTTCGCACATTGGCTAGGGCGCTTGGCCAATGTTCGATGTGTTGGAAATGAATTGCGTTCATGCGACTTTGGCCGACCACTTATATTTCTACTATTAATAATCTCATTACTCTACTTGTTTACATTAAAATATTTTGATCAAATGCTTATTAACGTAAAATAATTGTATCTAGACTATAATCTAGGATAAATAATTTCTTTTGGGAGGGGGGGGATTTAATTTCGAGAAGTTGTGATGGATATCGTGTTTTAAATGATAATTCGTTTTCAATTGTCAAGGGCGCCCTGAACTAAAGTTTTTTGGAGAGAGAAAGTTCTCAATTTGTCTAATTGAATTCTAATTTTTGAAAATTATAAAATGCGAGTATATATGCACATATTACATCAATAAATCCAATCTAATGGGTAAGAACATCCAGAATTCTTTAGAAAATTTTAAAGAGTGAGTTTTAAAATCGAAATAAACTAATTAAGTTTCCTAACGCACTTACAAAGCACGATTCGTAAAATCAGGCAGTGAAAGTCTCTTGAGAAAGAATTCACTTGTTGGAAAAATATTTTACCTCACGTGTTTCTTTCAAACAACCATTAAAACATTTGCCTAGTAAATAATTACAAAATATCTCTCTTGTCGCTTCAAAAAAAGCCATGACAAGAAGAGTGAAGATAATTGCTTTCGGAAAAGAAAAATTTTTCAAACCTCTTGAGATTCATCTTTTACACAAGCCTGCAATTTTGCCATGAGTTATTTTTGAACGGAAAACAAATTATTTCCGTATTTCATGAGAAAGTCGTCGATTCGTTTAGGTTTTGTTAAATGGTAACAGAAATTTAGTAAGGTATGACCATTGCTTAAGGAATGTTTTGAGTAACTTTCTTGTTAGAAGCGTAGATTTTTCCATAGAAAAAGTCGTGGTGCCGCACCCCACCAGCGCAGGCACACTTATAAAAACTGTTCTGTCAATAACAAATAGAAAATAATGCCTAATACTTGTTCTAATGCAAGTATAGATACTGTGTTTAATTGATCGGTATTAACAAGTACGAATTACATAATTTCTTATTACAAAACAAAATTGTCACTTTGAGACGAATTACCCTAATTGCCAGGCAATTAGCACCATTTCACCAGAATATATGCTCTACTTAAAGTAACGTAATATAAAACTTATTACAATGAAAAAAGTTGTAGTTCTTATTTTAATTTATATACAATGTTGTTAGTTTAATTTTTTAACAGTTAATTACTCGCAAGAATCTTCATAAAATAATGTTTTTACTCAGCACTCTAAATAACTTTAAAAGATATATTATTGCCTGTTTCTGTATATATATCAAAATTGTTTTTTCTTTTTTTTTCTCTGAGTAATTTGTACATTATTTTATGTAAATTAATATCCAGTTATACATGTAATGTAGGTTTCATAGCGGGCGCTTGTTCACTCGTTGATTTTTCTTTGCCTTCCAGCCACCACATCCGGTTAAACCCTTATCAGGGTAGGTACAGTGGTGACTGGTGGGGTTTAACTGAATAAATAAATAGTTTAATTAATGCAAATAAATATATGAGTAACATAATAAACAATTAATGTAACTTAAAATTGAGAAAATGAGATTTTATATGCCTTTTTCCGATACTTACCGCTTTTACTGCTATTTTACTTTTAAAACTGTCCACAACCATTGCATCTTCCTACATTGCAAACTCTTAGTGCAACTATCCGAACAAGTGTTATACGTGTATATCAAAACCAAAATCTCATTTAGGTTACCAGTGGGGCAAGTAACCAATTAATCAGTTGACGCGTATAATCTTCTTGTCAATGTTATTTGTCCCACTTCCTAGTGTTAGGACAGAAAGCCCATTGACCATTTGGGGGGGGGGGGTATTAATCAATTTCGGAGCTGGGTTAAAAATCTATAATATGTTTAAAGTTTCCGCATTGCAGCTCATGTACTATTCACACAGAAATAAGAAGACGCTTGACATAGCTACGCCTGGGAATTTTGTCGTACTTAAACGAAGTACCCAAACGCTGGGCGCAATTACCCTATCATGTCAGGCATTACATCTTACATTTTATACTGGTAGTATATCAAGAAAATGCAATTTTTTTTTTCATTCATTACATATTGAACTGTTATTCACTTCTTTAATTAAACCATGCATTTTAAAATGGATGTATGTATACTATACAGTCGAACCTGTTTATCTCGAAAACCTCTATGTACCGAAATTTTTCAATTTCGGTCCTTTTACAGTATGTATTTAATGTTTTTACTTCCTTTTACGTAGTAAAGGAAGTATTGTGAAAAAAAGTCACTCTCATTTGGGTCTAAATTTGGATTTTGCTCACCTCCGAATGAATGTCGAGTCGACTTTTCGACCTGTCATCACGTGCATATGTACCTACCCACACATAACCAGTCGAAAAATCCTTTTCAACCACCCCCGACAAAATTACGACGAGTTTTCTCGTGACGTCTGTATGTACATATGTATGTACGTATGTACGTGCGTGTGTATGTATGTGCATATGTATGTATGTGCGTATGTATGTATGTCGTTTAACTCAAAAACTATATGCCGTAGAAACTTATAGTTTAGTGTGTAGGCTCTGAGGGGGGTCTAGTTGCGCACCTCTCCTTGTGGTTGCATTTGAATGTTCCCAAACGGGTGTTTTACCCCTTTTTTGGGGGTAAATCAATGTTAATTTCAATGCAGACTTATGTGATATGAATTGGCGCTACTACTTGGCGATATATCGCCAAGCTTTTGGTCGCCAAGTGTTAAAGTCAACTTGGCCACATATCGCCAAGTTGACGACAAATTTTTCTTGAATTTGGGTTCGATTTGGCTCTATTGGCTATATTTTGTGAAAAACCCGCTGAATGATGTTAAAATCGGCGATATTTAGAAAATTAATCATTTTAAAACATTTTTTTTGCATTGTAAATTTTATCACAATCTCTGTATCTGGAAACCTACGTATTTCGAATTTTTCTTCTATCCCGTGAAATTAGAAATAGACAGGTTTGACTGTATATATTTGTTTGTTTGCATGTTTGTTTCTTATACAAATCCAGTTTTCGTCGAATTTTCATAAGCTTGCTACTAAGAATCCTTGATGCACTAGAATTCACATAGGCGGAGTTTTGAAACTTTAAAAAATCCGAAAAGCTCAAAATTCAAATTTTTTGTCTCAAAATAGCCATTTTCTTTCAATTTTGAACATATAGAGTAATAGAGATAATCTTTTATGCATACAAATTGATAAAATTTAACACATTAAAATATGATTATTTTCCAACAGAGATTACGATTAACAATGAATTATCAATTTATGGCTCATATATTTCGTTTTAGCAGGAAATAAGTAAAAAACAATTATAATGGAGGTGTTATTAGCATCCTGGCAACGACGGGTAATAAGCTAGTAATTATATATAATCAATTTCAATCTTAATCCACAAAAGACCTTATTAGTTCGAGCGAGTGTGTGCCATCTTTTTTCACTTAATTTCTGCAGTGTTACTTTCGCTATACTAACTGCTAATCAATTTACATGCACTTATTTATAGTTGAAATAACACGACTTGAGAAAATATTTACTGACGAAATCTAATCGGATGACTCTGGCAAATATTATTCGATTTACTCTTGATTTCGTGACAGCAACTAAGCAAATAAAGAAGATTACACGATTTTAAGTTTATTTGATTTAGTTTCAATACTGCTCCGTAGTTTAGGAAATGGAGCTAAGCTTTCTCAGAGTGAGATATATGGATACATTAATCGTTTGATCACTAAACTGAAATAGATGAGAGAGAGCAAATAAAACAGAAAGAAAGCTTTTGCCTGTTAATATATAAGTACACATTAAGAAGTTTTCTAAATATATTTTTTAAGGAAATAACAATAGCTTAAATTTAAAAAAAATAACAAAGAGAGAGAGAATATAATAATAAAAATAGGCAACGAAAAAAAAGAGAACAAGAAAAATATGAAGGACTAACTTTGAGAGCTATATTTCTTATATCACATTAAAATTTATGTTTATGTATAGTTTAAAGAGGTTATATCTTTGAGTTGTAAAGTATCAAGCTTTATATAGTGATTAAAATTAATTCATATATAATGGGGAAAGTCAAGGGAAAAGGAATTCTTTAGGAAAACTTTAGTGCTTCTTTTTATTTAACCTACTAGACTTCCGCTTTAACAATCGTTAGTCTTAGATGCATACTTCTAATCGCAAAACTAGTGTGAATATGATGCAGAGGTTATTCAAAGTTTGGGGCAACAAGAAAATTAATATGAAAGGACTTTGTTATCTGGTCCCTAAGTCATTTACATTGTATTCATGAAAATCACAAGCAAAAAAAAAAGGAACTCAAAAGCACAAATAATAATAGTACGACCAAAATTTACAGAGATATGAAACGCTGTGTTTTTTGACTTGCACCACTTTTCATTCGCAGTCAATTTTCGCTTTCGGGTGGAAATTTATGGGCTTACTAGGAGAATAGAATTATATGTGCGCATAGAATGTTTTTTTTTTTCTTTTTAGCCCACTTTCCCGTTAAAATAAAAGGAAGACGAAAAAAGTATTAAAAGTAACTTAATGCATCTAAAAATATCGCCAAGTCCAAAAAATATCGCCAAGTTAAAAAAATATCGCCAAGTCCAAAAAATATCGCCAAGTTAAAAAAATAAAAAGGTAAAATGAATATCGAAAAATTAAAAATTTGAAAGTAGAGTATTGAGATTGGGAATTTGTGTGTCTGTCTGTCGGTCGGTCGGTCTGTCGGTCTGTCCCCCCCCCCTAATAACTTTTGAATGAACATTCCGATTTTGACAAACTTTTTTTTGTTGGAAAGATCTCGGCGAGTACATCTCATTCCCATATTTGATTTTTTGATTTGAACAATTTTTGGTTCAACTTTGAGCCGTTCAAAAACCCAGTCCCGCGATACTAACTTTTTAATGAACAGTCCGATTTGAACAAACTTTTTTTTGTTGGAAAGAACTTTTCAAGGGTACTTCATTCCCGTATTTACATTTCCGATTTGAACAATTTTTCGTTCAACATTGAACCGCTCAAGCAAGCTGTCACCCCTAATATTTTTTGAGTGAACAGTCCGATTTAAATAAACTTTTTTTTGTTCGAAGGATCTCAGCAAGGATACTTCATTACCGTATTTAAATTTTCAATTTGAACACTTTTTCGTTCAACATTGAACCGTTCAAGCAACCTTTCCCCACCTAATAACTTTTGAGTGAACCGTCCGAATGGAATAAACTTTTTTTTGTTTGAAAGATCTCGGAGAGGCTTTCCCATACATTCCCATATTTCGCTTTTTGATTTTAACCATTTTTCGTTCAATATTGAACCGTTCAGAAAAAAATTAACATTAGCGTCTACGGGGAATTTGAGTTGAATGTTGATCCTGAACTTAAAGTCGGATTTCCTTCGAACTAACTTTGTAAGAAAATGGTTTTGATAAATAATGTTTGTAACGTACTTTTCTGAGTAATCTTCTGTGAGGACTCTGATTCCGACTCCGACTCCGCAAACATGGCGGAAATGCAGGCTCAGAAAAAAAAATACTGACTGTGCAGACGATTTTTTGTTTATTTATTCATTTGTTTTATTTTATTTATTATTATTTTTTTTTTGGCAGACGATGTTTTTTTTGTAACAAAAATTTTTCATTCACGAGAACATTTTATTCTTTATTTATATTTAACAACTGGTAACAGATTAAAAGTGAAATTCGAGACATTTTATTAACGGACGAGTTTTTTTTCCTTTCTTTTTTTCTTTCTTTGATAAAATGTGTTTGATGCTCTTTGTACTTTTATTTATTTATTTATTTATTTTATTATTATTATTATTATTTTGAAAACGATGGAGGATTTTTTCTACGGAGGAACTGTAACAGTTACACTCTTTAAAAGGTGCGACAAAACTTTATTTATTTATTAATTACTTTTTACGTGTCTATTTCATCTGATGAAAGGGGTATATTTTGCTTTTCGAAATCAGCTCTAAGGGCCATGCACCACATCGGCGTAAAGCAGAAAAATTAGGCAGAAGCGTAAAATGGATTCAATGGTGTTCCTATGGAAAGTAGGGGAGAGTGGTAATGAATGGGCCATGGTGATGAATGGGCCACTAACAAAATATGAAAAAGTATTTGCATGAATTTTTTTTTGATGCCATCAATAGATGTAGCTATTTGTTCTACTAAACTCATCCAATTTTCATTCGTTTGCGCTGAGCCATTTTCAAACTAGAGTGGTATGGTCAAGAATCTGACTGAAAAGTAAGTTTTTCCCTTTTTAGGAAAACATTTCCTAGCTAAAATGTACCAAGTATTTCACTGCATACATATGTATAAGTTCGTCTTTCCATATCTATAAACTAATTTTAAGATGTATTTTGATGTTATTTAAATTTAATGTACTCAAAAAACCTAAATGTATTCCAAAAGTATAGGTGGGGCTGAATGGGCCACTATGTCATGGTAATGAATGGGCCACCTAAATATTGTTTTTCTTCCTTTTCTTTGGATTTTCGCATTAATATGAATCACAACTGACTGTCATAGATAAAGATTACTGTCGTCAAAATAAGTTTGTAGTAACTTCTAAATATAATTTGCAGATCTATATTATATTCCTATAGTACAATAGACCTCTGGTCGCAGTGCGTGGCTTGAAAAAGCTCCCCTCTCTCCTTCATATTATATTCCTCACAGTACAATTTCATTTTCTTTCTAGGTAACTTAAGTTAGATATTTCTTATTCCCGATGTCTAGTAAGTTAAAAAAAAAATTTTTTTTTGAATTTTGACTAGTTTGAAAATGAAGATGAAGTTTTTGAAAGTGATTTTTAATATTATTTTTGAAATACATAAATTTTGTTAAATCATAGTGTGTATTATCTGTTATTATTTTTTTAATATATATTTGATGTTATTCATTTCTTATTATTTATTTTCTATCTCATTATTTAGTCATTTTTCTGCTACAATTGGTATGCATCAGTTTTGATGTTTATATAATTTTAAATCAGTATGATTTTGTATCATCATGTTAAGAGCCAAATTTATTTTGTCATATTCAGCAAATAAAAGATTAAATCCACATGTTTTCATTGAATTCATTTAGTGGCCCATTCATTACCTTCGATGGCCCATTCAACCCCATTGGTGGGGTTGAATGGGCCAAATTTCAAAATTTTTATTTTCTATTATAATTCATTGTAGACAGGTGCTAATCCAACTTTTATGACTTTTTTAGATAGCCAGATAAGTAAAATAACTAAAACACCAATTTAGAGTTAAAACAAAGTGTTAGAAAAAATTACAAAAATTCAAAACCAAAAGTGGCCCATTCATTACCACTCTCCCCTACCCGGATTTTCGGTTTCTGCCTTCAGTTTCGGTCGCGTTTTACGCTGATGTGGAGCATGGCCCTTAGTGCTAAAAAGGTATGTTTGACATAATTTATTTAAAGGTATGTTTGACGAGAATGCCGATGTCGATGTACGGGAAAGTAGGTTCGTTTAGTTCTTGACAGAACTTCTTGTTTTTTTCAATTGTGTGAGTTTTCGTAACGTGTTTTTACGTATTGTAGCATCATTACATTTGCCTTAATATTTTTATAAGAATGGAAAAAAATAATATTGTTACAAGTTTCACAATCGGAAGTATGCATCTAGAACTTTTAGGTTAATTGGGGACAAGCTATACATTGGACAAATTGCGTATGATTAAGAACAAACATTTTATAATCTTAAGAAGAAAACATAGGTTCCAAAAAAAAACCCTTCCCCTACAGATGAAGCCTTAGTTACGTGTACAATGAACCAATGGACCGAAATATTCACATTCAATTATTTTGGAAGTATATATTGCAGATTGAAAAAATGCTTAAACAACACAACTCAGGTTGGGGTTACATGGCATCACCTACTGTTTCCTTGTTCAAATAGATCAACTAATTAAAAAACCACAAACAATATTTGAACGCTTGTTGTGTAACCACATTTGACGGCGTGCAGCATTCTCAAACAGAAACATCATTAAGAACTAATGTTAGCACACGAGAGAAGAATCTTGACTAATTTGGCATAATGCATAGCGTTGAGTCTTTGTAGAAACACTACTCATAGAACGCTACCTGCAAAGTATTACTTGGGGAGAAAACTTTAAATAATAAAATTGGGAAGAGTGTTTCTGATTCCAGAGTGGCATCTAGGGGTTTTTATAGCACTCAAGTCATTCCAACGCTATTTGTGGTTTTTAACACGTTAATCAACTTTTTCTCGACAAAAAATGGGTCTTAGTATTCAATAATTTTGAAAGTATCTCACTGTTACCGTTAGCTCGGCGTCAATATCCGTGAGCGCTACACAGTCTTCAACACATACCGTTAAGCAACCATGTGCAAAATTTCGGTTCGGTAGATTCAACGGAGAGGCAACTAGAACTTTGCATAAAACTAATTTTGCGACCATCCCGTGCAGGAGAAATGAAAGGGGAGTCAGAGTGATTAACATAACGTATAGAAACGCTAAGCTAAGCAAAAAGTTACTGTTCATACGATACGTTTATACGATTTTGAATGAGAAAAGCTAATATATTATTGAGCAAACCCTACTGATGGAAGTTACAGATTGATAACAAGATAGCAAGCACATGTCACTTTCTTTTAATTACTATTAATTTAGAAATCAAATATTAACTACTATATGTTGACTCTCAGAATGTTATCTTGATTGAAAAAATAAGATTAAACGTATTTATATTTGAATGTAGCATATGCAAACATGCATAAGTATTCTTTATACTTAGCGTGCAAATTGTTTTGACCTCGTTAAAAAATGACCAGGTACAAAGTGAGCCCACATGGATTGAAATACTCTAAATGAATCTAAATGATTTAATATTAATAACTTATTGTTTCAACACGTAGTAATAGCAGTTTTCCTCAAACTCGACAGCTCATGCTTTAAAGTTGACAGAGATCATCTGAAAAAGAGTAAGGAAATACATTTTTCTGTAAAATGTTATGCTTATTGAAACAAAGCTAAAAGCTATAAATGAGATTGCACTGGAAATTTTTGCACGAAAAAGAGGTGGAAATTTTTAGACTCTCCTAACTTTTAAAAAAAGGATGTATACATTGAAGAAAATAATAAATACTTGTCAAAACGCTCTAGTGTCAAAACTAATATTCCAAGTTGTGTATTCAAGCAAAAAGGAAATTTATGTGTCAGAACTAATAAATGTTTTGTGTATATGCGATATTTTTGCTCACTTGAAATAAAAATGCGTTTATTCAAATAATAGATGTAATTGCAAGGAGAAGAAAGTAACTGTTTTTTGAAGAATAAGAGCTATCTTCATTAAAATTACCTCCTCAACCCATTTTTGCTCGATTCTGGGGACAAGAGATATATGTAAAAGCATGAAGCTCAACGAGTAGGTTTCTATCGCAGGTCGAGATTGCGAGAAACAGAACTTGAATACAAGTTCTCTAAATTCAAATTACTACTATATTTTATTTTATACTATTCAATCGATTGGAATGTTGTCTTGCTTAAATTTCATAAGTTTAGTGCTTTAGAAAAATCTGTAAAATACCTCAAAATGACGGTCTGAACAGGTGTTCTATCTCTCTCTCTCTCCCTCTCTCTCTCTCTCTCTTGGACTATTTAATGTGTAGAACACATAACTTTGTAGTGATCTAAAGGTGGTTTGGAATGACGGTGAGAGTGTAGAATGCGATCACATTGGCACGTAATGACTTATTCACTTTTAAATTTCGAGAATACGAAAATATTGTGTACGTTACCATCTCAGTGGTGATATAATAGATCTATCGCTATTTAAATGTGAGCGTTACGCAGTTAACACCAATCCACATTATTAGCCAAAAATTTGTTTTGTCTGCTATTACAAATTTTTTTTATCATGTTAAGTTACTTAAAAACTATCAAACGAGTTTAAAAGCTTCCGTAAGGGCCTGGTTCCACATCGGCAGAAAACCGACCAAAACCGAAGGCAGAAACCAAAAATCCGGGTACTTTGAATTTAAAGAAAATGGAAAGAACCCGGATTTTCGGCTTATGCCTTCGGTTTCGGTCATTTTTCTACTGATGTGGAGCCAGGTCCTAAATGTAAAATCATTCTCCAAATAAATTAGTTAATGCTTTGAACGTAAAACATTAAATTGAAATCCTTCAAACCTCTGTTTAATGAAAAAAAGTCCGACAATTTACACAGTAAAAAAAACAATAAGAATGTCATCAAAATGTAAAATGACAAGCGAACATGGCGGTAGCATAAGCAATATTTTTTCTTTAGAAAGAAAAGGTAGGAAATAAACAAGTCGCCAAGTGCCAGTGCACACCTATTCCACATTCTTATCCAATAAATAATAATCTTTATGAATTGAAATCTCTTTCTGACTGGGAATCTGGTTTTCAAAATTACATATTTTTACCGATACATACCATTTCTACTAATACTTTACACAAAATCAGTAACCCATGTCATGCTCTCTTATTTTTCCTTAAACTCAGACCTGAAACTAACTGTATTGCCTCCCAAGTCGGAATTAAATTCCACCAGTTAAAATCTCAGTCGATTTTAAGAACTTATGATTACTTCAAAGGATAAATTTCCATCCTTTTACCTATTTAGATTGAAATTTGAAATGTGATGCATATTTTTAGGAATAAACCTCATTTGAGTGCTGTGCATAAACAGAAGCTTTACCTTTAAGCCTTCCTTTGATCTTTAAGTGAATTCTAACAGCCGCGTTTATTGAAAAATGCATTAGGTAACATTTAAATCTCAGGGTTGGAAATTAAATGAATTCAGTCTTTCTTAAACATGATTTTTTTCATCGTAATTAATGAATTGAATATAATTTTAAACTTCGAGAGTTTTTGAAACGCCTATAAATTAGAAAGTTTTACTCCAAAAGAAAAAAACGTGGTGAACTTTTAACGCATTATGCGGTCGTTCCTAGTAAGCTCCACACATTTCACATTTACTTCTACTTTAGTTGCTGTCTTTATAGTGTTTTTTTTTTCAGTCATTTTAAGCAGATTAAAAAACAATACTTAAATTGGTTGACATGTAGATGAATTTATAATATCTTTTGTTTTATAAAGTGTTCTTATCACATTTCGTGCAGCTTAAAAGCATGTTGAAACAATTAAGTAAATGGAGAATGAAAGAGGTATAAAGGGCAATGTGTTATTCAAAATTTTTTATAGTAATTCAGATTAGAAGAGATCTCAGATGAGTTTCCTAAAACAGCTGAGAACTTATTGTTGCATTTGAATCTTCCATTGAATAAATTGAGCCTCAACAGCACGGCTATTATATGCCAAAAAATATCTTTTACAAAAATGAGACAAGATAGCTTTAGCACAAGGTAATTTTTATTTCTAGATTAAATTCAACTACAATGTTTTAATTGCTGTATTTGATAACAGAACAGATGAAAATGCATTACAGATATTGTCTTTGCATTTCTCTATATGTCTTCGGAAAGAGAAGAAAAATGTTCCAATTTTGTTTCAAAATAAAATAAGCCCTTCGCATTTATTATTCATCTCCTTTCAAACAGTTTTTTTTTTCTGTTACCGAATCTGAATCTAATTGGTGAGTTTCATGATGCTTTGTCCTAAAATAATTGTTTGTTTTATGGTATCAGCCTGCTTGCTAAAAGTAAACATAAAACAAAAAAAGCGTGAGAGGTGACTTAATCCATCGTAAAAATATCGTCCAAACAATAAAAACACAAAAAATAAAATAAAATGAAATAATTAAATATGTATCAAAAAACTAAAAATCGGAAAAGTTGGATTTTCGTATGGGGAAAATGTGTTTCTGTGGGTCTGCTAGTCTGCAGGTTTGTCGGTCTGTCTGCCTGTCCCTCCAAAAACTTTGGAGTGGACAGTCCGATTTGAACACACATTGTTTGTTCTCTTTCCGTTCAAAAGATGAGGACGAGAAATATCTCATTCAAATATTTATTTGTTTGATTTGAGCAATATTTCACAAATTGTTGAGCAGTTCATAAAACAAAACAAAAATCTTAACATTTGCGTCTATAGGAAAATTCAACACCAATATATATTCCGAAATTAAAGACAGATTTCCTTCAAACTTTGTTGGAAAAAGCTACCGATGAAGAAAATGTTTAAAAAAGATTTTTTTATTTAGCTTGTCCAGGCTAGTTTTGAAATTTTAACATTAACTGCAACCCACAAAAAAACTTTTTCTGCGCACTGAAAATCTATGCAGTTGCATTTTTGCATCGATTTTTAAAGCGCAATTCTGAGTGTATTCTCACTTTTTGGTTTCAAAAATTAGAAAAAGTTCTTCATAAAATCCAAATACCATATCTCTTAGACTTATCACTAACATAAGTCAGTGATAAATATGCCGTTTAAGCTCATTATCCTGCTTTCTCTACTTACTGCTTATAAAACAAAGGTCGGTCAGCTTTTAAAAGTTTTCCATTTTAATATGCAACAAGCTCAAAAAATGTACGCATTTTTTATTTTTAAATTTTGAAGAAGTTTTGCATGTTAATGTCAAATCTTACATCCTCACAAAATAAATGCTGCATTTTCCATAGTATTTTATTCGAATTACTACACAATTCAAAATAATTCTCAGTTTTTCCGGTCCATTTTGTCACAACAAGACACTTGCCAAAAAGAAAATTATGCTTTTCCTTCACTTATTTCTGTTGTTTCGATATGTCTAACCAAGTAAGGTTCCGTTATCCACAGCATTCCCAATAGAGTTGAAATGGCACCGTTGATGTACATGATGTAGCTATACGAACCCATTGTGTCACGGAAGAAACCTTAACAAAAAAATGAAATTACACGTTTTAGTTCAGTATCTTAGTTAAAGTCAAAATAATTAAGTACACACTAAAAAAAATCATAGACCTCGGAAAATAATGGGAGCTAAAGTGCCCAAATTGTTGGATAACATGTCTGGTAAAAAACAGGAAAGTTTTCGTTGAAAGTCAGCAACATTCAACCAGGAATCACATTCAAAGAATTCAGAAACCTTCCCGACAAAATCGAGTAAAGTTTTTTGGAATGAATCAGTATCCTTTTTAATAAACTTATGCTTTTCGTAAAGTTTTTGCACCAGCTGGGCTTATCAGGAAAACTGGTAAAATAAAGTAGAAATAAGGTCAAAATCAATGTAGAGTTGCAAGCAAATAACGAGATACTCTTTTGCCTGTAATTCCAGCACAGATAGTGTCCAAAGATGCCGGATCTCTGGCAGCCGAGAGTGGTTACGTTTTTTACTGCGCATCACACTTGTTCTGGAAAAAATAGTGATTTTTAAGTTATTTTCGAGCAATTTCTCGTCTAATTAATTATGAAAAAAAGAAGTTTTTGACTTCCCATTTCTGATTTTAACAAAAATTGGTGTAAGGGACGCATATGACAAAATAAGTAATCCTTTCAAGTTTTAGATTTCTACTGCAAACTTTGTACGAAATACAGTTTTTACATGCAACTTCTTTTCTAATTATAGCAGAGTAAAAATTCAAAAACCATTGCGAAGACAAGAAATAGAGCATTCCATTGATATGTTACATGGCATACTTATGACAGGTTTAAGCTACTAATTTCCCCAAAATGGTTAAAAAATCATTATTTTTACCAGTAAAAATATGATGCGTAGTAAAAATCGCAGCCACTCTCAGCCACCAGACATCCCGAATGTTGCTTCAAAGAGCATAGGGAAAGATATATTAAAGAGATAGAAGCCTTAAGATTGTCTGTCGAAAACATTGCTAACTCTTAGGGCCCTGCTCCACATTGACGTAAAGCAGAAAAATAAAGCATAAACGTAAAATGGATTACATAGTGTTCCTATGGAAAGTACCCGGATTTTCGGTTTCTGCCTTCGGTTTCGGTCGCGTTTTACCTTGATGTGGAGCAGAGCCCTTAGCCTATTATAGCATCTTCAATTTTAAGAGTATTTGCTACTGCGTGTCGAAAATCGCAAAAGAATCACACGTAAAAGTCGCGCGCATTGATTTAATTGTGTCATATGGAAATGTGACAAAACCTCAACATACTTATTATTTGAACGCGAAATCAGAACAAAGCGCTAGAGTCACAGTCGTTATGCTTTGGTATTTTGTATGTTTATATATTCAATTAATTTTAATATAGGAACTGAAAGAGACTATTTATACTAATGGGTGAAGTTTTTTTCCCCTTCTTGTGTTGACCTATCAAACATATAAAATACTTACCTATGTAGAACGGTACCAGCAATCCTATGAAGCTGGAGAAGAAATCTACGGATCCAACAGCAACTGAGTGTTTTTCTTTATCCACGTATTTCATGACTAAAACAGGATGCCTCACAAACAAAGACCCTTGTAATAAGGAAAATAATCCCACAGCTAGGAGAAATGGAACTCTTGAAGAGACAAAGCACAAAGAAAATGTACTTAAACCCTGAAAAACCATAAATATGGCGACATATGTATGCAATTTGATAAAGCCACGATCAGTTATCCAACCTGTACACATGCGTCCTATCAAATCTGCAAAGGCTATGGCGGCGATGACAAATTTACCATCTTCCTCTTGCAGACCTTGATCTATGGCGAAATCCACAATAATTGTCAAGGAATAAGCAAATGTGACGTGATATGCCGTTCTGCTAAAGCATATTAGCACATACATTGGATTTTTATATAATTTTATGGCTTCTCTAAAATAATAAATTGTAGATACTTTTGAAGGGTTAATGTCATCGTTTTTTGATTTTGTTACACCATTATGTGTGATACATTTAGTCTCTTGATTCTGTTTTATTCTTTCGTATGCTTCGTAGAGCTTTCTTAGTTCTTCACAAGTTTTTATAACAGTCCTAATATCATTTTTAGTGAATTTAGCTATTCTATATAATTCAGTTTCACTTTTCTCCCAAATATTGTTCAGAATATCTGTAAGGATTTCGCTATATTTGAAGTTAGAATAAGGCATATTGTTAATTGAAATTGTATTGAGATGAGATTCTTGCTTGCCTTGCACATTATACGATTTTTTGGGCCAAAAATAAGGATTGGAAACTGACTGCTTCATCTTAGCCATATTAAAGTACTGTTTCTCATTTGACACTGGTAATGAATTTAAAATATTGGACTGGAAATAGTTGACACATAAACCATTATTTTGAATCACATTAATTACATAATCTATGACACTCCCGTAAGAAATTTCTAATAAATTTATAACCGTTCTTCTTGTTTCATCATTAGATGTTTCATATGATTTTCTTGAAACTTCCTCTGACAGCAATTGACGCAATACGTCTTCATTTTCAGTTAAGAATAAAAAATTTACCTCTCTCAATACACCATTCAAATGGTCACTACAATTGAGCTCTGTACTGCCATTTGAATGCTCTTTAGTCTCATGTACTTCTAAATCCTCAGACATTGCTTGATTTATGTAACCCTTTCCTTCACTGACTGTATTCAATGATGGTAAATTTGAAGACTTGACTAAGATTTTATCTTGGACCAGATGTTTTTTCAACCATGGAGGTTTTCTAAGAATCATCGATGCAGGAATTGTGTTCATTATCATCGCACTAATCACCATGAATGTTTCTTCTAATCCGTATCGGTCCAGCGATCTTTCAATGATAACTGGAACTACAAAGGATGCGATGCAGGACCCAGAGGATGATATTCCTGTTGCAGTAGTTCTATGCTTCAAAAAATACTGACCAATGACAACTTGGGGAAGAATAGTAACTAAAGACGCGCTGATACCTAAACATAAATTTTCAAATTTAACCTATGGTGAAATATAGTATATTTACATTAACAGAACCATATACACAAAACTATCTCCTTCCCTCCCAGGAAATTGTCCTTCATTTTCAAATTCTAAAGTTTGAAAGAAACTCAGTAAGAAAAGATACTGATAGGGTGAAAGTTTAATGCTTTCTATTTTCAACCCCTCACACTATAGAAGAAATGACTCTCATATTAAAAAGTTTTATAGTGTTTAAATTCATGGCTTTAGGGTCATTCCTAGTAAACGTCTTCAGGCTTTTTCAAAAATGACACCCACCACCTCCATTTCATTCAAATTTGCTGTACTGGAGAATTGTTTGATACTGATTATGAAAATATAAATTACTTTAAGTTTGGTTAAGGGGTTGAAAAGTTATGAGTAGGTAGAAATCTGCAAGATGATTTGTTGGCCACCGTTCTGAATGTTTTAAGTTACAATATAAATTGTTTTAACTCCCCAAAAAATGTCATTACATTTATTTATTTATTATTATTTTTTTTTGTTCAGATTAATGCAAATTAATTTAAATTTAGTGTCAATTGAATAACTCTTACATTTCTTGTATAAGTGTTTACTTCTAACGTTTTGACTAGAAAATGGGATAGCTTAAAACATAAATTTATTTGGAATGGGCTATTTTCAATTTAACGCAAATTGTATGGGCACATATTGTGTGCCCATAAAATTAAAGTGTGCCTAAACACTTAGTGAAAAAGACTCAGCGGCCTTTTCATAAGCAATCACTCATTTTTTTCCCTTTTCATTTAACAAAGAACCTCATTTAAAGATACTATTAAACATACTATGTTTAATACAAAATTAAAGCCAATGTTCAAAAAAGAAGCAATAGTATTTTAAAGTAGTCGTCTTACAAATAAGTTCAAACACCAGAACAAAAAGTAGTTAGAATTATCAATCAGTAAAGTAAGTTCCCTAATAAATTATGAATTACTGTCCTACTTATCTTGGTTTGTTATTTTCAAACAATAAAAAAGAAAAAATATAAAGGGAAAATCATTTAATGAAATTAATTTTTCATAACGTTAAGGATAAATGCTAGTAAATAAGCAATACCAAAAACAGTACAATAGTTAAAATTATGCTCTGTAAAAAATAAATGTTGTTTTTACAGTATAATACAGCTAATTTTACAGTAGTAACCTGTAAAATTGCTAGTTCACAGAAATAAAATAAAATTGTTAGTTTCATAGTTTTGAACTGGATCTTCTGCTGGCAGTATTATACTGTTAATTTTACAGTATAATACAGCTAATTTTACAGTTTAAGAGACAGACAGACAGATAAACAGACAGATTTCGAGGTAATGAAAGAAAAAAATTAAAGTTTTTCCTACCACCAATAACTCCCCAAACAAAAACAAGACCATTGATATCTTTAACGTAGAAACAGGCTGCCGTACTTGTTACGCCAACTACTCCACCGGCTATTATTACACGGGGAGCACCATATTTTGCACCTAAAATGCCTACAACAGGACCTGTAAAAAAATATTTTGTTTGAAGGTTAATTTGGCTAATATCAAGTGTTAAATTTGCTGTGATTGTCATGTCTGCAAATACACTCAGGCACATTGAAAATGGCGACCCAAGAGGAAAGCATCGGATGGAAATGAAATTTAATGCACATAATGATACAGATGAGAGATTCACTTGATCTCAAAATCAAGACAATTGAACGAATACAGGGTGTGCAAGGGCACAAATACAGAGCAACTTCAATAGCGCGTTGGACCATCTCTAGCTGCAATATATGCCGCCACATGGTCCGGCATTGAGCTTATTAGAAGCCTGATGTTGTCCTGAGGCAGATGGGCACACAAATTTGTAACAGCCAACTCCAAATCACGCACAGAGTGACCCGATGGCATCTGACGTTTTAGCTCATCCCACACATGCTCTATAGGGGATAAGTCGGGGGAGCGGGCCGGCCATGGAAGGGTCTGAAAATGACGTAAGGAGTCTTGAGCAACTCTTGCTGTATGCGGACGAGCATTATCTTGCTGGAAAGTTGCCCATGGGAGACCATTTAAGAAAGGTCCCACATGGGGTCGAAGAATATCATCAACGTAACATTGGCCGGTTAAGTTTCCACGCATCACAATTAGATTGAACTGGCTATCATAGGACATGACCCCCCAGACCATTACACCAGCTGTGCAGGCAGTGTGATGTAGAACAGTGTGGGAGGAATTGTACCGCTCACCTGGGCGCCTCCACAACCGTACACGGTTATCATCAGTCCCTAAAACAAACCGAGACTCATCACTAAACACAACTTTTTGCCAATCTGTGACATTCCACATTGATCTGGCTTGGCATCACTGTAGACGCAGTCGCTGATCAATCCGACAATTTCTTCTTGGGTCGCTATTTTCAATGTGCCTGAGTGTTCTTCCAATTCTAATACTTTACCCAACAAGTTTCTAGTTGCAGATTTTATAGTAAACGGTATTGAGGCATTTTTTCGGTCCGTACCATATCTCTCCACGACGGCTAAAAATAAAATACCACTCGCTCTAAAGATTCCAGCCATTATGAAGTTGATATAAAATGCTGTAAAGCAAACAATCCAGGCAGCAGTGCCATCTGGACCTTCAACCATGCTGATCTGAAATGTACAAAAAGTAACAGATGTAACAATTATCTACAAACATTCGAATTTTAAGTAATAAGGCTGGGGTGCATTCATTCAGACCAGCGAGTGAATAAAATACACCTCAATAAGTTTTGCTACTTTCTCTTTTTTAAGTAGGGCTTAAAAGCTTGATCTAACTGATAAGCGCCACGACCTTGAGGGTCACGGATCAAGACAAAATTTTGAATTTAGGTTAATTCTCACTAGATTTGAGCCCACATACAACAGTTAGACTGAAAAGACCTTTGTTCGGCTACATTTAGGGCCCGAATTTGCTAGTTTGGCTACAGAAATGAAATACTTTTTTTTGTTGGAATTCGAATTTTAGACGTAGTATTTGATCTTCTAACTCATTTGGCATCATTATTTTTTTCCAGTCCAACGTTAAAACATTTAACTCCAAAGGTTAAATCATCGCATTCATGTAGCTCGAATAGTAACATTGAACCCTTTTTGCATCCGATCTAAAGCCTATGTAGTTAAACCGCTTTACCTCGGCTTATATCCAGTAAAAAGTGAATCTAAACCCTTCATTTTGTTTGGTTCCGTAACCGTAAAGATTGTGCCGTTTGGTAGTTAGATAACTTAGCAACAATATATTCCTTCTGCACAAATCCGAAAAGAAAAATTTTGTGTATCTCTACTTGTTAGATATGTTCCTAGACAGGGCAATATAAAATCAATAAAACTTTTTCAATGGCATGACACATTTTACTACACATTTTAACTCAAAACGTGTCTAATACAAAGTAAATAACTATTGCACTGGTCATCAGTAGTTTCAAATAAATATTGAAATTTTAATTACAAAAACTTTATCACTTTTAATGACAAAAATATGTTTGATAGCCAAAACAATTGAATCGTTTATTTCGAAAAGGATCGATCTCTATTTTGATCTCTATTTTGATCGATCTCTATTTTGATTTCCTCTGTCTCTTTAGAAAATTAAACAGCTCACGGTTATATTTTTGAATGTCATAATCAATGAAAAAATGCCTTTAGTTAAGTACACAATTACTCCAATAATTTACCAAATAACCATTGATTATGACATTCAAAAGTATAACCGTGCGCTGTTTAATTTTCTAAAGAGACAGAGGAGATCAAAATAGAGATGTTACCTTTTCGAAATAAACGATTCAATTATAATATGTGTATGAAATTTTGCAAAAGAATCTCATTATTACTGTTCTCAACATTTCGAGATATTTATGTTTTGACTGAACTCAAAAAAAAAAAAAAAAAGGTAAAACACTGCTAGGCTGCGTTTCAAACTGTGAAAATATTTTACTATTTCACTTTGCTCGCCATTTCACTTGGCCCAAATATTTCACTTTGGCTCAAATTTCTAGGGACGTACGAAATGCATCAACTAATAAGCATACCCCACTCGGAGGTCAGTATAGGTCAATGTGAATTCCGATATTCGACAAATTTTGAATGGAATTTCTGCAAATTAGGATTTATTACTAAAGTGTTGGATTTTTTTTTTTCATTTATTTTCTTTTTTAATAATATTTATGTCTCTTCTCATTAGATACGTATATTATGCGCATGCTCATTTTTTATCATTCGCTTCATTTTAGAATTTCCTCCTGTGAAATGAGAACTTCCCGTTCACAAAAATTTTAAACTACAGTAGACAGAATTTTTTTTTCAACTATTGATCTATAGATCTAAAACTTTGTGCTAGTATATTTACTACATCTTAAAACAAAAAAAGAATCCCAAAAACAATGAATATTTTTTTTGAAATTTAAAATTAAAAAAAAATTCCAATGTTCAAATTGCTCCATGCGTCAGAATTTTGTTCAAACATTGAATTTCCATTTAATTTCCAATCATTAGGTATGATTGCATAAATTTATGCATTACATGTAATGTTTTATGAGATAGTCTATAAAAGATGGCTGAAAATCAAAATTTATATAATTTTTCAGTAAATAAGGTAATTTGAACAATAAAAAGTCGAATTTCTAATTTTACAGAACTGTAATGCCTAAAATTCATCCATGAAATTATAACTAGATAGTATCTTAATGTATTTCTAAAGTTAAGTTATAACCCAATAAATATTGTGATGCATGGAGTAATTTGAAATTTGGAAATTTTCGTTAATTTTTTTTTTAATTTTAAACTTCAAAAAAAGTATTCATTGTTTCGTACCAATTTTTTTATGCTTTTAGATGTAGTAGATATACAAACACACAAAGTTTTAGACACATAGAACAATAATTGAGAAAAAAAAATGTGTGTCCACTGTAGCCTTAAATTCGGGCTGATATGTCTACTTATACGAATTACTGTTCAGGTAAGCATGATAGAGGTGTAAATCGTTTTCTAAACTCATGTAGACTGTTTTTAGCCTACTTTCCCATTAAAAATAAAAGAAAGACAAAAAAGTATAAAAAGTAGCTTAATGCATCTAAAAAAATATCGCCAAGTCCAAAAAATATCGCCAAGTTAAAAAAATATCGCCAAGTCGAAAAAAATATCGCCAAGTTAAAAAAATAAAAAGGTAAAATGAATATCGAAAAATTAAAAATTTGAAAGTAGGGTATTGAGATGGGGAATTTGTGTGTCGGTCGGTCGGTCTGTCTGTCCCCCCCTAATAACTTTTGAATGAACATTTCGATTTGGATAAACTTTTTTTTGTTGGAAAGATCTCGGCAAGTACAGCTCATTCCCATATTTGATTTTTCGATTTGAACAATTTTTGGTTCAACTTTGAACCGTTCAAACAACCTGTCCCGCGATGCTAACTTTTGAGTGAACAGTCCGATTTGAACAAATTTTTTTTTGTTCGAAAGATCTTATCAAGGATACTTCATTCCCGTATTTACATTTCCGATTTCAACAATTTTTTGTTCAACATTGAACCGCTCAAGCAAGCTCCCACCCCTAATAACTTTTGAGTGAACAGTCCGATTTGAAACACCTTTTTTTTTGTTCGACGGATCTCAGCAAGGATACTTCATTACGTATTTAAATTTTCAATTTGAACATTTTTTCGTTCAACATTGAACCGTTCAAGCAACCTTTCCCCACCCAATAACTTTTAAGTGAACCGTCCGAATTGAATAAACTTTTCTTTGTTCGAAAGATCTCGGAGAGACTCATTCCCACATTTCACTTTTCAGTTTGAACCATTTTTCGTTCAATGATGAACCGTTAAGAAATTTTTTTAACATGAGCGCCTACGGGGAAATTTTAATTGAATGTTGATTCTGAACTTAAAGGCAGATTTCCTTCAAACTAACTTTGTAAGAAAATGGTTTTGATAAATAATGTATTGTAAAGTACTTTTCTGAATAATCTTCTGTGAGGACTCTGATTCCGACTCTGACTCCGCAAACACGGCGGAAATGCGGGCTCAGAAAAAATGACTGACTGGGCAGACGATTTTTTGTTTATTTATTTATTTATTTGTTTTGTTTAATTTATTATTATTATTATTGGGTTTTTTTTGGCAGACGATGTTTTTTGTTAACAAAAATTTTTCATTCACGAGAGCATTTTATTCTTTATTTATATTTATTAACTGGCGACGGATTAAAAATGAAATTCGAGACATTTTATTAACGAACGATTTTATTTCTTTCTTTGATAAAATGTGTTTTGATGTTCTTTGTTCTTTTATTTATTTGTTTATTTTTTTTTCTGTAAACGATTGTGGAATTTTTCTACGGAAGAACTATGACAGTTACATTCTTTAAATGGTGCGACAAAACTTTATTTACTCGTTCATTTACTTTTTACGTGTCTATTTCATCTGATGAGAGGGGTATATTTTGCTTTTAGAAATCAGCTTTAAGTGCTATAAAGGTTTGTTTGACATAATTTTCAGTTTCAGATAATTAATAGAATATCGATCAGATGCTAGAATGCCGATATCGATGTACGGGAAAGAAGGCTCGTTTAGTTCTTGACAGAACTTCTTGGTAAATGTATAATGTTATTTATGCACACATTTGTATTGATTTCCACAAACCCTTCATAAATGTAGAACAACAATGGTGCGCAACATATAAACTTACTGCAAAAGAAGTTACTGGAAAATTTTAATAAAAATAAATTTATAATATTTAAAAACAAAGTGCCGGTCTTTAAATACATCTTTCTGTAGCAGTCAAAATTTACTCAGTCTTGATGATTTTGTAAACGTTTTTACAAAACGCTCCTTATATTCGAAACTATATTCGAAAAATTTACACCACTATCATTCAAATCACTACATAATACTATCCTTTTTAAAGTAAATACTTGTAAATAAGTAATGAAGTAGATTAAGCTATTATAATTATTTTCTCTCTAATTGTTTCATTTATTGAAACAAAGAACGATACAAAAAATTAAATGTGCTTTGATTATGTCAAACATCTAACGAAAAAAAAAAAAATAAACAAACTGATTTCATATTTTTCCTAAACAATTTCGACCATGTATAGAAGTGCATATTTAATTGTTTGCTGCATTACTTTTGATTAGTATAAGTTATACTTACCTGATGGGAAAAAGAAAAAGAACTTCAGCAAAAACAAAAAAATAGTGCAATAAAAGTTTGGAGTGCTTGGTTAAAATAAGAAGAAAATTTACTTTAAGCAAAAAGCTCAAAAATTCTTAAGACAAACCTTTCTAATCTTATCTAGATTGAGACAGTGCGAATAAACATAATCCTTTCAGAGATTTAAAATACTGATATGCCGTTTTCGTAATTTACTTCCTTGTGTGTACAAAGTTAGGTGAAGTGAATGATGCAGCATTCTGCAATGTAAAGCAAAATAAAGTGGCTTAGCACTTCGAAACGAACACACAGTGGCGTAGCGAGATATTTTTATTGGAAGGGGTGATTCTTTATTATTACTTACACAGATAGACAGACTAATAAATACTGTCCAATCTCGATAGGCGCTACTGGTACCCTGAACGGTTCTATTTCAAAAAAGGGTTCAGCTTGATTAATAAAATGCACCATGGTAGCATTTCTGCTTTGTCACCGCAAACCAACACGTCAAATAAAGGAACCCAACGAAAAACAAAAAACAAAGCAAAATCTGCTGACATTCCTTATCTCTCTTTTCACCTTCAACCCTATTTTAACAAAATCAGTAGAGACCTGAGACATGCGCAAAAGCGTCCGAGGTCGCCGAAAAAAATATAAACTGTAAATACAAATGAAATAAGAGATAAGAAGAGTTTAAAATGTAATAAGAGATATTTACATAGTAATTATTTCCACTATTTGAAGTTAAAAAACAACGTAAATAAAGCACAAATAAGGTAGAAAGTACAGCAAATAGCTATTTCAAGGCTACAATGGAGCCCTTCCTCAGTGCAAGAAGCTCAACAAACAACATGAAAGATGTAAGAGAACGCTGTGAAGTTCTCTTACAGCTTTCATGTTGTTTGCTGAGCTTCTTGCATTGAGAAAGGGGCCCTTGTAGCCTTGAAATAGCTATTTGATGTACTTTCTACCTTATTTGTGCTTTATTTATGTTGTTTTTAACTTCAAATATTGTTCAACACAAAGCTTATTTGATCATTTTTCATTTAATTATAAAAACTGCTCAAAACAATTAAAGGATACTGAAAGTTTTATCTAAAGTAAAGGTCCATAAGATTTATTTATTTATTTTTTTTACATAAAATGGAAGAAAAGAGCTACAAATGCATTTTATTTTTCACTTTTCAACTCTGGAGTAAGATAATTTTATGTTTGACGTCAGAAACGACGCTTTAGCGGTAGCGAATGAAATTCGGATTAACGGAGGTCGAAATATGGATGCTAATCTTCCTCAAGCAGACCTTTCGTTCTGCTGATTACATCAGAGTTTAGACTCTCCGAATGGTGGTCTTTGCTGCTGGTTCACTGGCTCTAATACCCACATACTGAGGGTGCGACAGTGCTTTGTTGCTAACGCAGCACATACCATTGGACAATGAGCAGACACACCTACATTATGGAGCCAAGTTCAGAGAGTTTAAGTCGAAGTTGTGATGCCCGTAGCCGAATGAAATTCCTGCTAAGGAAAAGTGCCATCTACATTTCGGCATCTCCGAGTCGTTTTCGTTAATTATCAATTTTTATTGGACATTATTGGACGTGTACGACCTAGCCATTGTCATCAACCTGAATTTTCAGTCTTTCAAAATCAGTTTCAGATCCTGAAAATCATACTTAGGAAAATTCTAGTGACTTTTGCTGCTTTTAGTTTTGTTTGGCCCCCTACTATCCAACCAACAACTGTCCAAGCTTCTGATTTAGTTTTAGGACTTCGTTGAAGTATCGCACTCATCGAAACACATTGTTTACTGCATGAGAATCTATGTTTTTCGCTTTACCTCTCAGTAAGTTTAAATCCAAATTTTATTCTCTACTGCTAAAGCGTCGTTTTAGACGTCAAACTCAAAACTAGCATACTCCAGAGTTTGAAAAATGAAAAGAAAGTGCATTTGTAACTCCTTTCTTCCACTTTCTGTAAAAATACTTTCTCTTGGACCATTATATTATATAAAACTGACATTATCCTTCAATTGAACGGCTTGGAGGATGAAGGGGCTAAGTTACTTTTTAAAAAATGAACACTCTGTACAATGAAGTTAAAAATACAAGACAACGTGTTAAAAAGTACAAATACAATAATAAAAAAGAGTTTGAAAACTCTAGCAAATAGCTATTTTGGGGCTATTACTAATGAAGCCCCTTCATCAGTGCGAAAAGAGGATGGTTTAACTGACCACAGTCAAGTGAACGCTAACGAAGTTGTAATAGCCTCGAAATAGCTATTTGCTACAGTTTTCAAACTTTTTTAATACTTTATTTGTACTTTTGAACACGTTGTCTTGTATTTTTAACTTCATTAATTGTACAAAGTTTTCGACTGCTTTTCTTACAAACTCTGTACGATGGTAAGCAATGGATACAGGTAAGCAAATAAAACTTGGTACATCAAACAGTAGATTTCAATAGACCAATTTCTAATGACAAAACCAGAAAACAAAAAAGCTGCAACAACTGCAACAATAAAACTTTTAACTTTAATTATTCGCAATTTCTGTTTTGTCACATAACCCCTTCATCTCCCAAGCCCTTCCATTGTTTTGATCAGTGGAAAATCTGAGAAAAAACTAAAACTTGCTGCTATCAAGAGAGCTTTATAGAGTCAATTTTACCACATTTCTAAATAATAATTTTGCAGAACAAATTAATTAATTAATTAATTATAAGAAAAATATTATGATAAGAACAATAACTTTTTAGATTTTCTTAGAATTTTCACAAAAACTGATAAATTTAGGCGAACGAATTAAACAACAAGAATTTGTTCCAGATTTATAAAGAAATTTTTATTTTTGAGAAATAAATACGATATTTTCAAACATGCAATTAAAATAATTTTGTTCAAATTGAGGAAGACATTTTAAAGAAATTAACTGTGTGAACGTTATTTCAAGCCATATTTCTTTTACAAATACATAATAACTAATGCAGTTCTTTCAATTTATTGGTTATAGCTGCTAATACCTACTGAATAGAATTTACATTAATTCTTCGCTACGATACAATGTTTTTGTATTCAGTTTTCAATTCGCTTCCTTTCAATTTTTTTCCTTTTAATGCAACAAGATATTTTTAATGATTGAATCTGAAGGAGCTATTGGAAATCCCTTATTACTATATCCTTATACTTTTATTATATATGCATATTTGTGTTTCCTATTTTTTAGATGGTAATAATAAAACATGAAGTTTTGAAAACCTTGTTCTTGTGAAAGTTCTACATAACTAGAAAACCATCTTAATTTTTCCTTTTCTATAATCAAATGTTAAGAGTGTGTAAATAAATTCTTAGTATAAAAACCCAAGTTGATATTAAAACTCATATATTCTTTGAATGTGATGTTAAGAAGGGCACTTCAGCTATCAATGCCATAACGTCACCATTTTCTATTCGGTTGTAATCCTTTCATGGAATCACGTTTCGCTTTAATACTTGAATAAAAGCATACCCAAGTTTCTGCTTATTAAGTTGAAGAGAGTTCTAATAAAAGGCTGCTATAAATGTGTTTAAATTTTACCCAAGTTACGCATATTTTTTCTCTACGAACTTTTGAATAGTAATGTCACGAAGCTGCATGTGAATTAAGTTGTACAAAGCGTACAAGTCAAGTTCCAAATTTCAATAAAAGCAATTATTTTGTACAAGGGTCTTTAGAAATCAATAACATTCGCAATTCTAAGACTTATTATGCAATGAAAAGAAAATATTAGTACAAGTTATATTTTCAACATTTAGGCAGGAATTCAAGTGAAACACGTGAGGACCCGCAGGAATCAAGTGAGTTGCGATCGCAACTCACAAATGCAATTGCAAACTCCCAAATTTGGATACGTTGCAATCGCTACGAGATGCGATTCTAATGTAATTCGACTTCCAGTAGCGATTGCAATATGCGATCGCCTTGAAGCGATTGCAATGGTGTTTCACTTGAATTCCTGCCTTAGAACGGTTTGATACATCGCAATGTAACAATAAAACACTCAAAAATAATATTTAAAGAATCGCAATTGGTTTTCACCACCCTGTTCCCAAAGTGCACTGAATATTGATATTGACAATTTTTTTGATGCGCATTCCCGATTTTCAATCAGCGAAATATGCTTGCCAAGATGTTAAAAATATATCTGATACTTTAAACACAGGGGGTCTCACACAGGGAAATTCGTTTGACCCAACAACCAACGGTTCCGCAACTTGTACCTTTCAGTCAACTGCGGGCAAAAATATTCGTGTACTACACTTAAAAAAACTGTTGTTTTTACAGTATAATACTGGCAGCAGTTCTAGTTTAAAACTAAAAGCAAGATAACAAACTGTAAAACTAGTCATTTTACAGTTTACTACCGTAAAATTAGCAATTTTACCATAAAACCAGCTGTATTATGCAGTAAAAACAACAGTATATTACTAGCAGCAGTTGTTTCATTTTAAAACTGTAAAGCACTTTAATAAGCTGTGAAACTACCAAATTTAGATTTTATTTCTGTAAACTAGCAATTTTGCAGTTTACTACTGCAAAATTAACAATTTTACAGTTTATTATTGTAAATCTAGATGTATTATACTGTAAAAACAGCATTTATTTTTTACAGTGTATGCTTTTTCTGGCAGGTAGTTGAATATTGAATGAAAAGTTGTGGTTAAATTGGGAGTTGAAGTGGACGAACTACCCTATGTGTGATACCCGCTTTATACCAACGATTCAGTTCAAACAATGTTCTTGAAGTTGATTTTTCTCTCTGGTTAACTCGAATTGAACATGTAAATAAGGCATAAAAAATTCACTGATTTTCACTTTGAAGAAAAAAAGAAGGGTCTTCTATTGAAGCTATCTTTTGTGGCCAAATGTAGTTCGAATAATGTTAAGTTTCTTGTTCTTTCGGTCACTGATGATTAAATTCAAACAATGTTCTTGAAGTTGATTTTCATTTTCTAACTCGAATCGAACACGTAAATAAGGCCTGAAATAATTCACTGATTTTCACTTCGAAGAAGCCTTTTATACCTAAGTTGTATTTTGGCCTTATGCTACTAAATGTAGTTCTCTGGGGCCTTGGTGGCCTAGAGGTAGAGTCTTCTCGTAAGCAAGAGATCGCGGGTTCGAGTCCGACCTTGCCCATGGATGTTATTTAAACTTCTATGTGCCGTAAATCTGTCCTGTGCATGTCAGGACGCAAGACACATAGTAAGCAGTCCTCATGTATGTCGAAGCTGATGACTTCTGTATAAAAAAATGTAGTTCTAATAAAGTTGAGTTCCTAGCTCTTTCGCATATTAAATATTAAGTTCAAACAACTGTCTTGAAGTTTATTTTCTCAGTCTTCTAAGTGGAATCGAACATGTTAATAAGGCCAAGAAAATTGCACTGATTTTCACCACGAAGAAGTATCTTTTACTGAAGTTTTCTTTTGGTCTTATACTGTTAGTAGTTCCAATAAAGTTAACTGTCTCGCTTTTTCATACGTCTTTTAAAAGCCTTCATGTTGCAGTATGAGGCATTAACGGGCATGAGGGCTCTCACGTGCGCTTGCAAAAACAAATGTATCGTCTTCTATGCTCTAATGGTGCATTGCTTCAACTCTCGAAGAAATGAATGACAAATGAGGTATATTAATTTTCTATTCCAGGCTAAAATACAATTATTATCATACTTTTCCTTCATTAGTTTCTGTTGATGTGCTTTTTTTGTTTAAGTAAGGCTCCAGTATCCATAAAAATCCTAATAGAGTTCCCACCGCTCCATTGATGTACATGATGCAGTCATAGGACCCTATTGTATCACGGAAGAAACCTGAAAAAAATAGCTTTGTGAATTTCTCATTTTATGTGCGTATTAGCTACATAAATATATCTACCTCATATAAAAATTAGAAAAGATTATCCCTCAAGTATGTTTCAGTTTTGCATTACAACAAGATTGGGTATCAAGTTTTGAACCGCTGTAATAGATACATGGAAGGGGGTTGCAGCTGTTTGAAACTATGATCCAAAAAATGCTCAAACACCTACTTTTTGAAAAAAGTATTTTCCTGCTTGTTAAACTACAAAATGATCTATTTACGTGGTGGTTTAGAAATCGAAAAGTTCCATTGGGTTAAAAATTTTATCAGATAAAAATCAGACCAGTTTCAGAATTATTATCTAGCTATCTAAGCCTGTCAAAATATCGTTTCGTGGACAGGTGGTTTTGTATTAAAATAATTAAGTCAAGTTATAGCTTTATTTTTAAAAATAGGCTGAAAGAAGCATCGACACACTTCGTTTTCGACCTACTTTCCTGTTTTAAATGTTTGAACAACCTACGGAGCATAAATAAAAACGTAAAAAAAGGCGTAACGTCTCATAAAATTTCGCTAAGAACGAAATAAGTCGGGAAATAAATAAATTCATTATATGGGTGATTCTACAAAAATGGGCAAATTTGTGTTCCATATTGATTGCTCTTTTTGTTTTCAATTTAATAAAAAACTATTTTGGGAATATTTTTATGCTATATTGCTATATTTTTTGTTTTATAATTCCGATTATCAACAAAGTCAGTAATTAATTATTATTCAGTTAAAAATAAAGTATTACATTGAAATGTCATCCACATGCCCTGTCTCATAAATGCAATTTTCACAATCAATGGAATATAGATTTTTAAAAAAAAAAGTGATTTTTTTCTCAAGAGTTTTTCATTTATAAATGTGAATGTGTGCAAGATGTAAACCACAAAAACTGTGAAATAATATCTCTAAAAATTAATCTAAACTTTGTCCCAGCAATTATCAGTCATCCACATGTCTGAAAAGTATAGATATTTTTCTCTAATGTTTTTTTTCAAAATCTAGCAACACATCTTGAAGTGAAGCATTGACTTTTGTTATTCTTGGCTGAAGATTAATTTTGCTGTTCTGCAATTACTTTTTGATAAAAAGCAAGCTAAATTTAACTTTCAAGGCAAGTGTTTTTCATCTTTGTCATTACCATGGCCTACAGAATGCAAGTAAAATGTACAATTGTACATGTAAAAATTTTTTGATGATGAGTAGTCCTAAGTCTTACATTTGTAGGTTCTTATTCGAAGTTAAACCGAAAAATATTCAGATACAAATTTTTTGAGAATATATTACTTGTGTTTTGTCATTCACATGCCCTTTTTCTTGTGTCATTCACATTCCCCAATATGAGACCCGTGGATGAATCAAAAACCAAACTATGACAGTACAATGTTTAAAAATTATGTCTAACAGTTTACAGGTCAAAAGTTTCATTAATATACCTATAGTGTTTGTGTTATTCACATACTTATTGTATTATTCACATACCCATTATGTCATCCACATATCCTTTTTATCATTCACATGCCTTCAAAAAAATAAAATGGAAAAATACAATAAAATACAAACATTTAAGCTCTGCTGATATTCTATTCTAATTATGCGACTTATAAAGTGCTTTGCTGTTTTTTTTTTTTTTTTTTTTTTTTTTCAGATTTTTAACTTTAAATTAATTTTTTGAAATCTGCATGTTAGAAATATTTTCGTATTTGTGGAATCACCCATCTATATATATTTGATAATAATAAGTTATAAGTAAGGCTATGAAATGTTAAAAATGTGCGTACGTTGATTTCTATGTGCCCATCGACTTCCTAATCGTTTTAAAAGAAATAAGACACCTTATTCCCATACTCCTTTTTCGACTTGACTGATTTTCCGTTCAATTTTAAAGAACAGTTTTCTAATAAAAAAAATTATGGTGGTGGTTTTTGACGTAAAATATGTGCAACCTAAAGTTTTCTAAATAATTTTTTTAAGAATACTTTTGAAACGCAAATAATCATGTTTGCACGCTGCTCACATGTTCGTCATAGTGCAAAAACAACTTGGAGAGTAATGCTGTTATTAACAAAGTTGCTATTCTGATTATATAACTAATGGTCAATTATGTCCGAACGAACAAGATAATTCGAATATCGGTCAGACATCTAATGCTCTAGTAGAGGTTTTTTTTTAAGAATAAGAAGGCTTCAATTTGGGATTCAGGTGCCTGACTGAGACTTGATTAGTCTGGTGAAGACGAAAGAGATTCAGAGGTTTTTTTAACCTGCAAGGTTGAAACTTACCAATGTACACCGGTAGCAAAAATCCCACGAAGCTGGAGAAGAAATCTATGGATCCCATTGCTACTGCGTGCTTTTCTTTCTCCACATATTTTATAACCAAAACAGGATGCCTCACAAACAAAGATCCCTGTAGTAGAGAAAAGAATCCCACAGCTATGAGTAACGGAATTCTCGATGAGACAAAGCATAAAGAAAATGTACTAAAGCCCTGTACAACCATGACTATCATAATGTACGCATGCAATTTGATAAAGCCACGATCTGTAATCCAGCCTGTACACATACGTCCCAGCAAATCACCAAAAGCTATAGCAGCGATGATGAATTTACCATCTTCTTCTTGCAAACCTTTGTCCATAGCAAAGTCTACAATGATTGTTACCACAGAGGAAAATGTTACGAAAAATATCATTCTACTTAAACAGATTAACAGATATATTGGTTTCGTATATAATTTTAACGCTGATTTGAAATGATAAAATGACGATTTTTTAGAACTGTCGTCTTTAATTGCTTCTGGAGTACTTTCAGACGTAGTGAACTTTATCTCTTGAACGGGCATTTTACTCGAGAGATCAGCATATGCTTTGTAGAGTTTTCTTAACTCTTCACAAGTTTTCAAAATCGTGTTTTTGTCTGCACTAGAGAAATTTTCAACTAATCCACTTTCATTTTTCGTGCAAAATTGTTCCAGCAGTTCAATAATAGTTTCGTTGTATTCAATGTTAGGATAAGACACCTTATTCACTGTCATTGTATCGAGATTACTTTCAGTTTTTTCTTCCACACCATTGGCCTTTTTATGGCATGCATTAAAATCACGGTGAGATTCTTTCAAGTCAATCGCTAAAGAGTGACCATTTCCCTTCAACACTGGTATTAAAGTGGGAGCATTACATTTTGTGATTCCTCTTTCTAAGCCGTTGCTGTGAATTAATGTCATTAAATAATCTATTGATTTTATCGTATTATTATCCCATAAATTGTCATCATATGTTTCGTCTTTAGCTTTGTTTACTGCTTGACTACAATTTTTTATTGCCAACAGCTGACGCAATAAATCTTCGTTTTCAATTAAATGTGAAACGTCTATGTCTCTCATTGAATAATTAAATTGTTCACTGAAATCATATTTAACATTATCACTTAGATGCTCATTAACATTTTTTACTTTGAAATCTTCGCATACTTTTCGATTAGCTGAACAAATCACTGTTGTTTTGTCAAAACTTGGTGTCTTTGAGTTTAAATTTTTACTTCTGCTAGTTGTTTCTTTTAACCAAGGAGGCTTCTTAAGAATCATTGCTGCTGGAATTGTATTCATTATGATGGCACCAACAATTACAAATGTTCCTTCCAATCCATAGTGGCTTAACGATTCCTCTATAAGTACAGGAAATATGAAGGATGCTATACATGCTCCTGAATAGGATATTCCTGAAGCGGTTGTTCTATACTTCTGGAAGTACTGGCCGATCACGACTTGCGGAAGAACTGTGATGAGGGATGAACTGATGCCTAAAAAGTAGAATCACTAAATAAATTCATCGTAAAGTTTATACACATTAAAACTATTATATCATCTTTAGATATCCACTAATATCAACAAAAATTGGTTTCTTAGTAATAGAGAAACAGAACTTATAAAAGTCATGTTTTTTTTTCTTTTTAATTGAAGAAAGAAAAAAGAAATATTTAGTTTAAATCAGATTTATTTTAAAAACAGTATACTACAGTATTTAAAACCAGTATACCCGTCATTTAGGGGAGGCAGGGGGTCAATTGCTCCCTCCCCTGACTTTGAGAAATTAATTCATTTACATATAAGTGGGCGTGTTTTTTGTTGTTTTCTTCTGAAAGTGTATTGTGTTTTTACACAATACACTTCCAATACACATTACCCTTAGAAAAACTTGAAATGAGGGGCCTGGACGTTCTTGAGAGTAATGGGCAGCTACTGTGCTTAATTTATGATAGTCACATATCTTGCAAAAGAAAAAAACAGAACTGTTTCCTTTTCTTAATCAGTAACCTTCATAAAAGTAACAAGAAATTTTTTTGACAAGTTCAGAAACCTTCCCAATAAAAGTTAGTCATATTTCTGGAATTAATCAGGAACTTGGAAGGAAACTTACTTATTATTATAGTAATAACTTAGAGCCTCTCCGGCTTAGGAGGAATGTTCCTGGGGTATTTTAGGAAAACATGACCGATGCTAAGCCAGAATTACAAGCAATACAGAGCAGCTTGTTAGCCTGCTATTTTTTCAAAAGCTACAATATCCAAAGCCTGAACATAGTTTACTTTCGCTTGGGTCTCTGTCAATCTGAAAGGGCCATAACTGAATTAAAAGCGAAATATATGAGGTTTATCTTTCTTTTGAAAGATCAAAATAGCTGAATTAAAATTCAGAATTATAGTCCCTTACATTTTGCAGTGATTCAGGAAACATTTTAGCGAATATACTTGTCTTCACAGGCAAATGGTGGAAACCTGTAAAATTTGAAGTTGCGAATGAACATTACCCGGAAAACATAAATGAATTTTCATAATTTTCTTATAGTGTACTATTAAATACATATAATTATCTTAGTACTACATAATACTAGAACAAGCATATTTTTGAAGTTCAGCAGTTCTACAATAGTCATCAATGTTTTCATCATCTTCTTCTTCCTGAAGGATTAGGCTTAAAATCTGTTCTGGCTTACAGGTCAAACCAGCGCTTTCTTGGTCAACTTCGGTCTCATTTACTTTGGGGCTCGTCATAGAATTCTGCCCTCTGTAGTCGTCCACAAGACATACGTCGGACGTGGTGCACTCAATCTCGGCGGTATTCCTTGATTTCATCCTCCACGAACTTTTTTGTAGTTCTTTATGAATGTCTTCGTTTCTAACTTTATACGGACTTTTATAGCCCGTAGCAAATCTCAGAAACCTCAGCTATATTGCTTGTATTCGTTTGCTGTCATGGAAACCCAGAATCAAAATTTTTGAGCAACCCAGAAAATTGAGTACTGCCATGACATAGCGAAGTTTTAATTAGATTTCAAGTATAGTTTTTCCTAATCAAGTACTGATCAGGGTTTCACATAGCTGCAGAAACTTATGTAGTTAATAAGGCATGATCGTTATCGTAGTCACAACCTAAATGTGTAAAAAGTTGGATTAATTGTTAAATAGATTTATTATCGATAACTAATTTTGTTCCGTCTGGTTCTTTACCTTTAAAAGCCTCGGACATGTTTTTAACATGAGAACAATATAATGAACTATATGCTCTGCGTTATATATAGCTTCATTAATCTTCTTATGTTTGATTAAAATATTTTATTCACGAAAAAGAAGTTTTTAAAAGACTTTCTTACCGTTGATGAGTCCCCAAACGATGATGAGACCAGTTACATCCTTAACGTAAAAGCATGCGGCAGCACTTAAGACACCAGATATTCCTCCAGCTATAATTACTGGAGGAGCTCCATATTTTGCACCTAAAATGCCCACGGCAGGACCTGAAAAGATAAGAGGTATTTATACACTCCCATGAAAAACCTTTGATTTATCAACTACAGCTTTCTGATTTTTTGGTGTCACAACATTCAAAGCCTGCAGAAGAGCACTTACTAAATGAGCTGCTGCTCTATTGGGAATGCCTCTGCGATCACATGTTCTAGAAAGCATACCCTTGTGAGTAAAGAAATCTTAAATTTATTTGTATGAAAAAAGAGGCTTCAAAAAGTCTTCCTTATTTATAATTGAAGATGCAAGTGGATAAAGGTGATATGTGACATTTGAATTTCGCCGATTTATGTAAATTCAAATTAGTGTGTGTTCAATTGTATTAACGCACATACACCGTTGAAGGAGCAAGTGAACAAAGGTGGTATGTGACATTTTTTTAAATTTCTAGAAAAATATTTCAGAAAAAAATTATTACCTTTTCACCTTCATCCATGTTATAAAGTAAACTTTTCTAAAATTGTCACATATCACCTTTATCCACTTTCCCCTTCAGTTTCGAAATAGGAATTGTTACAAAATAATTTGTTTTTATTTGATTACACATGTTCTTTTTTTGGGTTAATGCCCTTTTTTACCCCCCCCCCCCTCCTCATCAATGGGGCATTACATGTAAAGTTTCTCACGATATGTTTTAATGGAGACTGACCAAAAAGTTTTCATGCAACATTTTTAAGTATGTAAAAAAATTCTGCGTGTATCGGTAGCACCAATTCCTTTTAAGCAATTGAGCATTAGGGTGTATTACGAAAAAAATTTTTTGGAAATTCAAAATTTCAAGTGGATAAAAAGTTGTCACTATATTCCCATAGTTACCAAAAAAAATATTTTGAAATTGAAAAATATTTGGGTATGCCGGGATTAACGTGAAGTTTCAAGTTTATTAGTCAAAACGATGATTTTTTGAAAAAAGCAGATTATGTGTAAAGCAAAAATACTTATTTAAGTGCAAAAATGGACTACTTAAGGTGCATTCTATCAATGAAAAATGTATTAGAGCTAAAATTGAACTTTTAGGTCTCCCATGAATCGTTATGAAAAATCTTACATTTTTGCAATTTCGTCGTATTTTTTAGAATAGTTGGTTCATTCTACAGAATAATTTCTAATAAATCATAAAAAGCAAAAATTGCAGTACAGAGCTTTGAAATTACTACTGTACAATTACTACAGTACAGTATTACAGTCTGATTTCAAGGTCGTATAGCTTTCCCGTGACTTTGGAGAAAGATGCCACGTAAAAGCATCGTGCGATTCTGCTTCCTCTCACACCACTATTCAGTTTTAATTTCTTGATCAGTCAGTTTTCCTGCAGTTCTGGTTTGCGATGGTATTGTTATGTTAGGTGCTGAAGTCGATTTGTTGATACATTGTCATAAGCAGAAACACTCATTCTACATCTAAAATAAACGCTACGGACGCTCTAGTAGTCGGCTAACTTCTAGATACAATGGCTTGTTGTGCTACGGTATTTCGAGTGGGTAATAAATCAGTTGCAATATGAAGATGTCATCAATCAGAAAACAAAAATTAATTGCAATGCGAGTGGCCCTTGAGCTAATAAAAAATTTGGAAGAGGGCTCCTATTCTTGTTTCATCATCTTGTTTAAAACAGCATGGGAAATGTAAAAAGGTTAAAAATCCACAAAGGGGTAACATACAAAATGCCAAGAGCAGTAAAACGTAACTTGAAATTTTCAAATCTGCCATTGTAAATAGTGTTTTCAATATCTTAATATATAAAAATTACGTGTCCCTGTGTTTGTGGCCAATGGACTCCTCAGCTACTGAACCGATTTTAACCAAATTTTGCACGCAGTTTCAGTTTGGTCCAACTTAAATGATAGGATAGCTTTTATCTCAATTTAGGACCGCAATATATTTTTAATTGCAAATTACCTATTTAGCGACCAGCTTCTCTGCATTCTTGGCTTCTATAAGATAAAATCTGCTGCTGGGTTGTCAGTTGCTTCGGAAGCAAAAGGCAATAGTGGTAACGATCAAGGATGTCGAATCGGTTTCTGGCATATTCGTCCCGATTCTCTTAATTTAAATTATGCGTGTAAGTATTATTAAATCAATATTCAGAAAAGTATTATTTGCTTACTTCTCCTTTACTTAATTCAATTTATTAAAGCAGTTTAGATACTTAACATATGCTATTTTGTATGTTTTTAAAATATTTTTCACTCATGTGTAGATACAAATATTTTTTTAGGAAAATTATTTCAGTGAAAAATATCATACCTTTTTCGAGTTTAGAGTTATAAAATATTCATATTGTTTAGTAATTTTTATGTCAGGTGTATTTAGACAAAGAAATACTCACTGTATTATGTGATCTTTTACCTATGTAATATTTAAATTTTTAGTGATTTAATTTAATTCAGAATTGTATTTGCTAAGCGTATCCATCTGCAACAATAAATTTGCAAATTATCGTTTAACAATACATTTGGTATTTACTATTCAAAAATCGAATTCTTAGGAGGGAAAATGTACTGTTTTATGGTGCGAAGATTAAAATTATTTCTATACACACAATTTAAACCGTCACATTGCTTTGTAATATAAATATACACCTCATAGTTTGCGATTCAAAATTCGACTGTTTCGTAAATATCGTACCTTGTCGGGTTTTTAAGTTATACAATATTCATTTTTTTGTGATTTTATATTTCAATTGTATTGTAATAAAAAAAGGTTTTACTGCAATTTGTGAACTTTTACCTGTGTAATATTAAAATTTAGAGTGATTTTGCTCAGAATTGTATTTTCTAAACGTACCTCTCTGCATTCATAAGTTTTCAAATTATAGCTTATTTTTTATTTTTTTTTTCCTTAGTAAATACAAATGTATTCTTGGACGACAATTTGCACATTTATAACCGTAGGTAGTACGGTAGTTCGCTCAGTATATAAAATTTTTAACTAAATCATACCTTAGCCACAGCAACGCGTTGCCGGGTCAGCTAGTTTGGTTATATAAATGTAAGGATTTATCAAAATGTTTGTGTCCAGCTCTAAGGAAAACTCACTAGCTAGAGCAAGCCTTCTTGAATGATCAGCGACATATGAGGCTTATGATTATTGGATGCATTGATGCAGTATAAAACTCGAAACACGTAGCAAACGGGAAAAAAGGATTTACGATCTGAGATAAACAGAAACCTGCGACCAACAAAAACATCTGCTTTGAAACATGAATGTTAGTTACAGTGATTCCATTCATCAGAATTCATGTGATGAATCAAGTGCTTTAACTATTAAAAATGTTTTATCAGAGGATAAATATGAAATTCACTCTTTCCTCAGAAGAAAATCACTCTCTATTTTGCTGGTCCAAAAGAAGAAACTGTTGCCACGAAAAAAATGTACGTGGTAAATCTGTTCGGAAAAGCATAAAAGAACACATATTTTTGGTGGAAGAACTGAATTCAAAACTACTTGGTTATGTAACTCCAGACATAGGTTCGGGCAAAGACATGAATCATCAATACTAGGTGAGAGTTGAGAGGAGAAGGTGAGAGTTGAATTAATACTTTGAAGGAAATTCACACTCCCATGAAAAAATTTCGATTTATCTACTACAGCTTTCTGGTTTTTTGGTGTCACAACATTCAGAGCCTGCAAAAGATCACTTGCTAAATGAGATGCACTCTATTGGAAATGCCTCTTCGATCACATGTTCTAGAAAATGATAGCAGATCTAATGGTAAGATTCTTTTTAGTTCTGAAACACTAGCAATTTCTTTTTTTATCCTTTGAGAAAACATTTTTTCCAGCTAGAACATTTGAGTCATCACTTAAATCCTGTTTAATGGAATCACTGTAACTAACACTGTATCTAAAATTACTTAAAACTTAAAAATGGCCGACTATTGGAACTTCCGTAGCGTTTATTGTAGATTTCGAATAAGTGTTTCAGCTCATGATAATGAATCAACAAATCAACACCTATCATACCAATACCAATCACAAGCCAGAACTGCAGAAAAACAGACTGACCATGAAATCAAAACTGAACACTGGTGTGAGAAGAAGCAGAATTGCACGACGCTCTTACGTGGCATCTTTCTCCAAAGTTACGGGGAAGCTATACGACCTTGAAATCGGACTGTAATAACGTACTGCAATAATTTTACAGTAGTAATCTCGCTATTTCAAAGCTTTGTACTGCAATGTTTGCTTTATATGCAATATTAGAAATTATTCTGTAGGATTTGCAAATATTCTGAAAATACGACGAAATGGCAAAAATGTGCGATTTTTCATAACGAATCCTGGAGACTTAAAAGTTAAACTTTAGCTCTAATATATTTTTTATTGATAGATTGCACCTAAAGTAGTCTATTTTTGCACTTAAATGATAGTTTTGGCTTTACACCTAATCTATGCATTTTTTCAAAAAAAAATCATTTTGACTAAAAAACTTGAAACTTCAAGTTAATCTCGGTATACCCAAATATTTTTCAATTTCAAAATAAATTTTTTTAGAAACTATATGAATATATTGACAACTTTTTATCAACTTGAAATTTTGAATTTCCAAAGAAAAAATTCTCGTGATACACCCTATTGAGCATATGGTAGATATAGGCTACTGCCAGTTTTAAAATATAGCACTAATTATATTTTTTACTTGGGATGAATGTAGAAATTTAGAGAAATTGTGACCAATGAATTCATCTATGGAGAAACACAGTTTAGAATTGCCTGGGATATATTGAAGTGATTTCAGTTACATAACTATGAGAAGACATAATGGAATGTCCTCTGTCAAAGAGAAAAGTTTTGGCTCACCGTGATCCGCTAGGTTCATACAGACCTACCTGCTTTCCCTTCTACTTAGCAAGGGTAATTCTGGTGTTGAAAATGTTTCTACTACTGGTTAGGGGTAGTACTAGTTTTGAAAATGTCCCTATTGTTAACGTTGAAAGGAGTGAACCTTCAATCCTCACTAGTGCAACCTACTCCTTCGAAACAAACCTACTCCTTCCTTCCTACACAGCCCCCACCTGCAGATGAGACAGCATTAAATGCTGCTGCTGAAGCTGATTAGGTGAGTATGGGGTAGTGAAGTACGGGGCCCGCAAATATCCAGGGCAAATACGTAAAGTCGATTACGAGGACTTTTCAGTCTGCACTATGGTGAAAATTACAAGGTATTTTAACTGACCAGAGCCACCCGACGCAATCTGGTACCTCAACAACAAGTTCTAGCTAAGATTACCTCTCCATTCAGATGAGTAAGAACCCATTTTTTTCAGTTGAGATGACACATTTGTAACTTACCTACAATGCTCATACATGTGTTTTAAAACTTTGTTTTGACATTATTACCTTATAATCTATTTTTAAAAATAGTTAAAGAATAAAAATTGTTATATTGCTGCAAATTTATCATTTGAAACAATGTTATGCCAACATACCCCGACTCCGGGGCAAGTTGCCACTGTTGAGGAGCCTTCAAAAAATATTTTTCACGAGTTTTCCAGACAATTTTAAATGATGTTAATAGTGGTTTTTTGTAACCAAGATGTTACCCTATCAGAGGCATAAATTACTTTTACCATAAGTACAACAGAAAAAATTAGAAAAATCGAGAAGTAAAAACTATGCCAGCTAGCCCCGGTCTCCTCAAAAACAGGAAAATTTACTAATTTTTTGGTCTGGCGTGATACATCTTTAATTATTAAGCCATCAACAAATCATAAAAGGAAAAAACTTACCGGCTAAATTTCGAATTGAAGACCTGACGGAGAAAGGCATTGAAGCGCTTTGTCTGTCTGTACCGTACCTCTCCATAATGGCCACAAACAGTATGCCTCCAACCCTAAATATTCCAGCCATTATGAAATTGATGACAAATGCAGCAAAAGCGACAATCCATGCCGCGGTACCATCAGGACCTTCAGCAATGGCCATGGTGGTCTGAAGTATTTAAATTATTTTTTTCAATGATGTTTTGAAGTAATATTTTATTAGTAGCAATTTGTTTTAATTGATATATTTAAAAAGTAAGACTAAATTGAGATACATTTTAAATGAAAAAGTACAAAAGCACTAAAAATTTTAAAAGTTGTATAGCTACAAAATGGAAACATCGAAAATGACATTGAAAGTATCATTTAAGTGTACAATTATCCGCCAACTAAATTAAACAGTATTACAATCTTCACTATATAAAAATTGTTAGCCAAATAAATATATTTCATATAATTGAAAAGCAATAAAGTTCCATTTAATGTACAATGAGAAGCAAACATGGCGATGACTTACTTGATATTTACCTCTTTTTGCCCAGGTAGAAATAAAACAAATCGGTTTGCGCTAAAGTACCGCCATTCTACTCTTATCAGAATATGTTTTCATTTTCATTAATTCAGCTTTAAAATGAATATTCTATTACTTGTTTTATTTGTTCATTACTTTTACTAATCTCAAACTTTTTTAATGTTACAATTTTACACACTTCTTACTCTACATATAATTCACTTTTTTGGGACTATTTCATGCATTTTAGAAACGAGTTTTATTTTTGTATTTATTTATTTTGTTTTCTTTTGTATGATATTTAGAAAAAAATTTGAAATGATTGACAAAAATTCATTATAAATGACAAAATCTTAGAAACAAATAGTAATCATCTATAGGGCATGGAAATTCGAAAATAAACAAAAAAACGTATTAAAAAAGCGATGTTTTAAAATCTGACTGCTAATCTCTTATTTTTTTGCGAAAACTTTATATTAACAGAAAAGAAATTAATTCTTTCTCCTTTTTTTAATAAATATTTACATTCCAAGATTCATTACATACATTTATTTGTTTTTAGCCTACTTTCCCGTTAAAAACAAAAGAAAAACGAAAAAGGAATTAAAAGTGGCTTAATGCATCCAGAAAATATAACCAAGTCCAAAAAGAAATAAAAAGATAAAATAAATAACGAAAAATTAAAAATTGGAAAGTAGGGTATTGAGATGGGGAATTTGAGTGTCTGCCGGTATGTCGGTCTGTCTGTCGGTCTGTCTGTCGGTCTGTCTGTCGGTCTGTCTGTCTGCCCCCCCCCCCGCCCCCAATAACTTTTGAATGAACATTCCGATTTGAACACACTTTTTTTTTGTTGGAAAGATCTCGGCGAGTACAGCTCATTACCATATTTGATTTTTCGATTTGAACATTTTTTGGTTCAACTTTGAGCCGTTCAAGCAACATGTCCCGCGATACTAACTTTTTAATGAACAGTCCGATTTGAACAAACTTTTTTTGTTGGAAAGATCTTATCAAGGATAATTCATTCCCGTATTTACCTTTTCGATTTGAACAATTTTTCGTTCAACATTGAACAGTTCAAACAAGCTCCCTTCAAATAAGCCCCTAATATAATTTTTGTGTGACCAGTCTTTTTTTTTGTTCGAAGGATCTCGGCAAGGATACTTCATTACCGTATTTAAATTTTCAATTTGAACATTTTTTCGTTCAACATTGAACCGTTCAAGCAAGCTTTCCCCACCTAATAACTTTTAAGTGAACCGTCCAAATTGAATAAACTTTTTTTTGCTCAGAAGATCTCGGAGAGGCTCATTCCCACAGTTCGCTTTTTGATTTGAACCATTTTTCGTTCAACATTGAACCGTTCAGAAAAAAATTTAATATTAGCGCCTCTGGGAAAATTTAAGTTGAATGTTGATCCTGAGCTTAAAGGCGGATTTCCTTCAAACTAATTTTATAAGAAAATGGTTTTGACAAATAATGCATTGTAAAGTACTTTTCTGAATTATCTTCTGAGTGATTCCATACCAACTCACCGATTGGGGGTCGCACGACCGACTCGGATTTTCTTTTAATTTGGCAGACATGTTGACCATATAGAGGCATGGAAAAGTCCAAATTGTTAGGTTCCTGCTCCACGTATTTTCTAAGATACATGCCCTCAAAGTTTGTCCGCCACGTCAAAATACTAAAAAAGTGATGTTATTTAACCATTTTTTATAAAAAATCGTACTCATGCAAAATAAAAGTGTTAGATATCTATGGAAACTAGTTACTCCAGGCATTTCGAAAAAAATACTAGAACGTTCATAATGAAAATTGTCAATGTACAGGGCTCTTTGAAGTTGTCACCACAAAAATTTGATTTTGCAGATTTTGCTAAAATTGAGGCATTTATTACAAAAAAACGCAAACAAAACCAAAGGTTTTCTCACTTTTTGGTAGTGTACAGTAGGGTGGAGCGAAAAACAAAAATTTTGGAATTTTTTTCTGTAATACACGGCAAAAGCTGTGCATGCGTAAGTACAAAACACGTGTAAAATATTATCAAGTTTGAACAACTCCTTTAGGGTCCTACCAGGGCTTGAATTTCTCTAAAAATACGAAAAAATGTCAATTTTCAAAATTTTTTTATAAAATATAAAGAATCACCATTTTTGTTTGATAACCATTAAAATGCTTCCTTTTAACACTCTTTTCATACATCTTCAAAATTATTTACATTCTATTCAGTATTAAGTTCGTACATAAACCGTAAAGTTCCGTGAAATTAACCAAAAATTGACTTTTTTTACTATTTTTTGCAGATAGCAATAATTCTTCTTTTGTAATCTAGATTCTATTTTTTTGCAATGAATGGGCAAAATGCAGCTTTTAGTTGTAAATGCAATTATATTTCGTTACATTAACAGCCCAGAACGCACCACAAGGAGGTAGCTGCATTTCGGGTGTCATTCTGCCTTTCCCATCCACCCAGCCATGTTGTTTACATATTTTCAACACATTTATACGGATGCAATTACTATCTGATGTTAAACGGGTTTCTCCTTTTGATTCAAAGTTTGAAGTTTGACTCAGGACTCAGTTTTTACCTTGACGATTGCGAACATATAGTTTTTCATTTAAATTCATATCTTGTCTCTTCCTTCAATAGTAATCTGCCGTTTCACTAACCAGTTTTGAACCCTTGAAACAGTCGAAGTGTAGAAGAGGTATACTTATTGAATCACTGATAAAGTACAGCTTGTTTTTGAAAAGTTGTCTTATTGACGTTGCAAGAACTCGGTGGAAGATACCAAAGCTTTAAACAGGGATAAAAGTACTTGATGGACATTGTCAAAGTAATGCAGAAAGAAAAAAGTGACCCTGATCTCACTATCAAAAATTGGAGACCTTTCAGTCATTGGCTTTCATTATTTTGAGCTAACAGAATTATGAAGCTGTTGATTTTCAAGCTGAATTTCTAATGAGATAAAGATACTTGTCAGTTATATCATTAAAAAATACTCTTCTGTATGGTTCAAGAAATTAGAAATTTAAAAAAAAGAAAGAAAATTTCCATGGAGCTGTAATCATATTTAAAATTACACATTCTATAAAAGTTTAAAACTATAAGAATAAATTGACTGGTTAACGCGTGTTTACTTTCCTCCCATTAATGATGTCAATTAAAAAAATATCATAGTTCGAACTTTCAAAACTTAATATTGGTCATAAAAGTTCTCATTTAGTTATCAAGTGTTTTCTGATGTTGTATGCCTTTCCGTAACCCAACTCCTTTACAGTTTGACTATCGTCCACTGCCGTGCATGGCCAATTACAAGTTCTCAAAATTAACAAAGCAGGCATTTCTTCGAATCAGCGGATCCACGAAGAAGAGAAGATTGTCAATTAAATGAATTATAGATTGCGTAACTTCCATTATACATACAATTCCATGTTTCACGAAAATTTTCTTTCTTTTTTTAAAATTTCTAATTTCCTGAACCATAATATTATTTAAAGATATAACTGACGAGTATCTTCATCTCATTAGAAATTCATCTTAAAAATTAACAGATTCATTACTCTGTTAGCTCGAATTGACGAACGCTAATGACTGAAAGGTCTCCGATTTTTGATAGTGAGAACAGGGTCACTTTTTTCTTTCTGTATTACATTGACAATGTCCATCAAGTACTTTTCCTCTTTTTTTAATCCGTTTTTAAAGCTTCGATATCTTCCACTGAGTTCTTGCAACGTTAATAAGTTAACTTTTAAAAAACAAGTTGCACTTTATCAGTGATTCATTAAGTATACCTCTTCTACACTCCGACTGTTTTAAGGGTTTAAAACTGGTTAGTGAGACGGTAGAGTGCTATTGGAGGAAAAGACAAGATATGAATTTAAATGAAAAACTTTATGGCTCGCAATCATCAATGACAAAACTGAGTCATAAGTCTAACTTCAAATTTTGATTCAAAAGGTGAAACCTGTTTAACATCAGAAAGAAATTGCATCCAGAAATATGTGTTGAAAATATGTAAACAATGAGGCTGGGTGGATGGAAAATGCAGAATGACACCCGAAGTGCAGCTACCTCCTTGTGGTGCGTTCTGGGCTGTTAATGTAACGAAATATAATTGCATTTACAACTAAAAGCTGCATTTTCCCCATTCATTGCAAAACAATAGTATCTGGATTACAAAAGAAGAATTGTTGCTATGTGCAAAAAATGGTAAAAAGAAGTAAATTTTTGGTTAAGTTTACGAAATTTACGGTTTATGTACGAACTTAATACTGAATAGAATGTAAATAATTTTGAAGATGCATGAAAAGAGTGTTAAAAGGAAGCATTTTAGTGGAATTAGAACAAAAATGGTGATTATTTACATTTTCCAAAAAATTTTAGAAAATTGACATTTTTTCGTGTTTTTAGAGAAATTCAAGCCCTGGTAGGACCCTAAAGGAGTTGTTCAAACTTGATAATATTTTAAACGTGTTTTGTACTTACGCATGCACAGCTTTTGCCGGGTATTACAGAGAAAAATTCCAAAATTTTTGTTTTTCGCTCCACCCTAGTGTACAGGTCCTCCCTGTAAATTGCTACGCAATAAATTTTTTGGGTTTCTCACTCCTTCTTGGAAATATTTTAGCTTAAAGATAAGCCATTAGGCAAAAAATGCGTTTTTGGATATCTTGGAAGCCATTTTTCTCATAAAGGGGGAGCAGTAGAAACTTTAACTTTTTTTAAAAACAAGCCACTGATATGTTAGCTATTCACAGGAAAAGAATTTACTTTTGGTTATTTCTCCCATTAAGAGATATCCTGCTGACAGTATATGCATGTTTTTCGCGACGACCATATGCTTTTGTTCCCCCTCTCATGGACTTAAAATTAATTAAACCAAAAAATAATGATATATTTATTAATAGCTGTATTATCTACCCAATATGTCATGAAGTTTAATTGATTAAATCATTGAACAATAAATTAGATAATTGATCAAAACAAGAAATAGTATTTCTCTGATGCCTGAGCATTATGCATTCATAATTATAAAGCACTAAATACTCTCTTGAGAAATTAATTAACATAAAGGAGCTCTAAATATTTATATTATAAGCAATACTCAATCTTGTGATTGGGATACTCCTGTTTATAATTGAAGAATTTCTTGAATATCACATGAATATCAGGAAAATAAATGAGGTCTTTTCGTTTGATGTACGATATTTTATGACAAATTTCACTTGATGGGCTACTAACTGAGCATGGTGATAAAGAGCTATTAATTTCAGCATCGAATTCCATTATACCTTATTAACAGTTAAATATTTACAAAATAATTAACTAAATAATTCAATATAAAGCCATGCTTAAAGATTTAAAATTAATGCAACTAATTTATTCCCATACTGATTTTTACAAAACTGACATGTGTTGAGCACTGATAAGAACTGACAAGAATAAGTTTACTCACTAAAATACTAGTTCACAGATACTATAAAACGTACATTCTATTTTCTACAAAATAATACTGCAACAAAGAACAAGGGTATAAAGGGGTAGGTACTAAAGAATTTCTTGAAAAATCAATTAAAATAAAGGAGCTTCGAATATTTATCTCATAGGCAATACCCAATCTTGTGATTGGATGTTCCTGATTGATGGCTATAAACAGGAGGATACCCTTGGTCTTTGTTGCAGTATTATTTTGTAGAAAATAGAATGTATGCTTTATAGTATCTGTGAACTAGTATTTTAGTGAATAAACTTATTCTTGTCAGTTTTTATCAGTACTCAACACATGTCAATTTTGTAAAGATCAGTATGGGAATAAATTAGTTGCACTAATTTTAATTCTTCAAGCATGGCTTTATATTAAATAATTTATTTAATTATTTTGTAAATATTTAACTGTTAATAAGGTAAAATGAAATTCGATGCTGAAATTAATAGCTCTTTATCACCATGCTCAGTTAGTAGCCCATCAAATGAAATTTGTTATAAAATATCCTACATCAAACGAAAAGACCTCATTTATTTTCCGGATATTCATATAATATTCAAGAAATTCTTCAATTAAAAACAGGAGTATCCCAATCACAAGATTGGGTATTGCTTATAATATAAATATCCTTTATGTTAATTAATTTCTCAAGAAAGTATTTAGTGCAGGATAGATAGATAGTGCTGTCAGCAGGATATCTCTTAATGGGAGAAATAACCAAAAGTAAACTATTTTCCTGTGAATAGCTAACATATCAGTGGCTTGTTTTAAAAAAAAATTAAAGTTTCTACTGCTCCCCCTTTATGAGAAAAATGGCTGCCAAGATGGCAAAAAACGCATTTTTTGCCTTACGGCTTATCTTTAAGCTGAAATATTTCCAAGAAGGAGTGAGAAATCAAAGTTATGCATTGTGTAACCATTTATAATAAACATCTGTACACTACCAGAAAGTGAGTAAACCTTTGGTTATGTCTTCCTTTTTTTGGAATAAATTCCTCAATTTTAGAAAAATCGGGAAAATCAAATTTTTGTGATGGCAACTTCTAATAGTGCTGTACCTTAACATTTTCCGTTATAAACATTGCCATATTTTTTTTCTGAATGCCAGGAGTAGCTAGTTTCCATAGATATCAAACACTTTCATATTGCATGAGTAGAAATTTTAAGAAAAAATTATTAAAAAACATCAATTTTTTGGTATTTTGAAGGTCCGGACAAATTTCGAGAACCCGTATCTCGGGAAATAAGTGGAGCAGGTAACTTTCCTTTTGGGCTTTTTCATACCTCTATACCATCAATCTGTGTACCAAATTAAAAAAAATCCGAGTCGGTCGTGCGACCCACTTCTTTTTTTTTTCGGTGAGTTGGTATGGAATCGCTCTTCTTTTTTGTTTATTTATTTATCTGTTTTGTTTTTATTTTATTTATTTATTATTTTTTTTATTTATTTATTTTATTTTTTTTTATTTTTATTATTTTTTTTTTTTTTTGCAGACGATTCTTTTGTAACAAAAATTTTTCATTCGCGAGAGCATTTTATTCTTTATTTATGTTTAACAACTGGCAACGGATTAAAAATGAACTTCGAGACATTTTATTAACGAACGAGTTTTTTTTTCTTTGATAAAATGTGTTTTGTTGCTCTTTGTACTTTCATTCATTTATTTATTTATTTTTTGAAAACGATTGAGGATTTTTCTACGGAAGAACTATAACAGTTACATTCTCTAAAAGGTGCGACAAAACTTTGTTTATTCGTTTATTTTCTTTTTACGTGTCTACTTCATCGAATGAGAATGGTATATTTTGCTTTTAGAAATCAGCTTTAAGTGCGAAAAAGGTATGTTTGACATAATTTTCAGTCTCAGATAATCAAGAGAATAATGATCGGATGCTAGAATGCCGATGTCGATGTACAGGAAAGTAGGTTAGTTTAGTTCTTGACAGAACTTCATGTTTTTAGTTATTATTATTTAAATTTTCACATTTTTAGTGATTAATATACTTTAAATAAAATTTTATGAAACATTATGGTTAAGAAATATTAAATAAACTGACATTGTAAAACACGTTTATATAAGCAAGGAAGTAACGAAACAATTCAAAGCCGATGTATATAAATTCATTATTTTCCTGCTTCCATATAATTCCTTGAAATGGTCATAGAAGTCAAAAAAAAAAAAAATCTAGTTTATTGTTACCACTGTTTAAAGAAGCCCCAGACCAATTTCAAGGTCAAATGTTCTCTATTTCCAAATGTTTCACATTTTAATCAGATCGTTTTTTGTAAGATTTTTTTATTTATTTTAATGTGACAAATACTATACAACTTCTCAAAAACGGTAAGAACTAGTATGATTTGGATCTGAAAAATAAATAGGTATCGAAATAAATTATGTCTTAATCTAGAAATAGAAGTGAATAGTTTTATGCCAAACAACTTTTGTTAAATAAATAATGTTTTTTTAATAGTACATTTTTTACAATTTTCAAATACTCTGATTAATCGTAAAATTACACTTACTTTTATGAGACAGGCATGGAAAATACGGACATCTTTATGTTATAATAATATAATAATAGAACTAAACAACGGAGTACTTGGTTAAAACAAAAAAAGCAAATACTTTAAACAGGCAGCCTGCAAAGACAAAAGATAAATCTTTCTAATCTTATCTGGGTTGACACAGAGCGAATAAACATAATCCTTTAAGTCGATAAAATAGAAATTCACCGAGAGGCGAGTACAATGCAAAATATCTTCAAAGGATTTGCAATCTTGATACCGGGCATTCAACAACTCATTTCCTCATGCAGTATTGCAGAGCAGTATATTTTACATGATCACGTGAATAGCATGAGCTATTGATATTTCAAACGCTAAAGGATATTAAAACAATATAACTATTAACCGATTTTTTGGACCTTTTTAAAGGACCAAAATGACGTACAATGAATGCAGTTTCATACGGAAGATCTCTCGCACTTAACACATGCAGGTGCATGACACACACGTGTGTGTGTATGTGTGTGTGCGCACATTTTTTTTTTCTTAATTCAATTGAAGTTCATTATATACTTTTCATTTTAACTATATTTTAAAGAAATAGTCGGCCTCGTGCTAACCCTTTATGGGAGTTTTTAATGTGTAAAGTACGGAATTTCTCAGACATAAAACAATTAAATATCAACGTTAATAATATGAGAACTTATGTGGCGTTGTGAAAAAAAGTGCAGCAGAGTTTGTGTGAATTGGAGGAATATAAATATCCACATGGTCCATTCGAGTTCCAAGCTACAATTACTTTCCAAAACTTCATTAAATTATCACCCAGCCCATAAATATTTGAATAATTAATGACCTTGCCTACCTTTAATCTCAAATTGAAAAGAAAGTGGAAGAATGACAGTATGAATGAAAAATACATCAGCGATGTTCTCAAAAAAAAAAAGAAATATTAAAAAATGAATTTTTATAACAATAAATACAGTGAACTCTCACTTATACACCACCTCATTTATGCGCTTTTTTCATTTATGCGACGATTTTAAATGGTCCCAGCACATTCCATAGCAAAATAATGATAGAACCATTCGCTTATGCGTCGCTCTAATGATAAATATTTCACTTATGCGCAGAATTTTCCGTAAAATGTAAAAAAAATTACTTATTTTCTTTAAAAAATAAACATTTTTCTTCACTTTCTTCTTTAATCTTTCGCCTTTATTGCTTACAGAAGGCGTTTTTTTCCGCATGAACTAGAGTTCGTAGAGGGACAATTACCTAGTATGGATCGTTTTAAAAGGAACAGTTTCTAATTAGGTATGCTACAATTTTTGTTTTCTCTTTATCATTGTAGTTACGTTACAGTAATTGCCAAACCGTAGTAATATGCCCCTTGTCTTTGGAAACATTCTTATTCATTCTCTAATTAAAGCCTATGTTGCGTTTTAGTCCTTTAAATAGGCTTGTTCACTTATACGTATCTTTCCCTTATGCGCCTTTTTCTGTTGGTCCCTTGGGTCGGCGCATAAGTGAGTGTTCACTGTAATATATTTATTTTTTGCTAACACTATCATGGGAAAAAAATCAATCAAATAGGATGAATTGGTGTTTTGCACCCCGACATCACACTTTTGTAAAATTGTCATCGTCAAAAAGTGGAACTCTCAGAATCTCGTTTAAATGTAACCTACAGTCTGATTTTCTTAGGAAAAACCTTCCGCGTATTCACGCAAGCGTCAGATATTTTCTGATCTTACCAAAATAGGGGTGATAGGTTAGGTAACAATAAGGGGAAGAATAATAAGAAGCATTTTGAGTCGTATCAATCAACATAGAACGGTGCTAATTTCAAATACATAGTTTAGTTGAATGTGCCAAAAGGAAAGCAAAAATGCAAGTTTTAAATTGAAAACATCGGAAAGTTCCCATTTACAACTCATCACCCCTATTTTACGTAGAATGGTTCCCAAGTGCTAGGCGCGGTTTTCCCGGACGGACATTAGCCTTTATTAACTAACACGATAGTCTTAAAAATTACCACATGTGTTTTAAGTTTCCCTGTTTCTGTCACTGCGCAAGATCTTTCTTATTTCTTTATCATATTCTATCATTTACTCCTCGTTTCAAAAATTATCCCGCCCGTGATTGACGAAAGTAGACATACGATCTAAACATTGCTTTTTTGTATCAAAAAAACCTTTTTTCATTTTTTTGTACATTATTTCAATGAATATCATTCGAAATTTTAAATCCACTGGCGCCGTTGGATATAACATCGTTTTAATAATTTAAACAGCTTGAGCTCGAATCCGGGCTGAAAAATGTCGTTTTAATGAGGGGGGGGGGGGCTTCAGCAGAATTTTAATCTAACTTCCCATCATCATATTTACTATAACTATTTCTCAAACGTATTTTCTTATTTTTTTTATTTTTCCGGAATCCATAACTTCAGAAATTCTTCGTCAAACTTCAGAAGTAAGACATCATTTAAAAAAAAAAAAAAAATTACCGCTATCAGCGAAAAAGAAACGAATAACTCACATTTTTACTGTTACACAAACAATTACTTTAGAAATATTTCTTGCATTCCTTATCCAGTGCGAATGCATCGCAAGGTTCAGCTAGTAGTTTGTCTCCGTATGTCTCGTGTTTTCTTACACCCCCAATTGACCCTACTTAAATTCCATAATTCATCAAACAAAATATCCCATGTAGGAAAAATTACAACGTTAAGAAGGCACAAATAAGCAGGTATACTGCAGACACGTGTTTCGGCGTTACAAGGAACGCCTTTTTCAATGCAAAAAAACTGTGAGCTTATGGATGCACAGACTAAACTCACAATTTTTTTGCATGAAAAAGGCGTTCCTTGTAACGCCGAAACACGTGTCTGCGGTATCCCTGCTTATTTGTCCCTTCTTAACCCAGCTAGCACAAAACACCTTTAAACGTTTTATAAACGTTTTTAAGCGGTTGTTACAACGGTAATAACTATTTTACAACCTTTAAAAAACGAAGTGTGCTACTTGGGAACGCTGTAATTTTTTCTACGTCTATAGCACAAAGGTATTTGTAAACTTTAATCTATCCCATGGTATATAAGTTAAACTTTCTCTTTTTGGTCTCAAATGTTTGAAAAGGAGACGGTGTAATCTTGAAATTACTAATCATTTGATAAGGAGTCTTCAGCGATATTTGCTTCTGCCTTGTGACAAATGAGTAACTGTTTATCTTGCACATAAAGAGGTGTCTAAGGTTGAAAAGACACCTACAAGAATAAACCTGAAAATAAAATTTTTCGTGTTCTTAAAAAGTAATGCTGACTGTCAGCATTTCCTGAGTGCAACTGTTTCTATATTTTTACATTCAGATCTATAGATATTCTTAAATGACGAGTATAAAATGATGGCGAAACTGAAGTCTTTGAGTAATGTCACGAGCTGATCGATATTTGCTTTTAATTTCGTACTACAGTGAACTCTCACTTATACACCGCCTCTTTATGCGCCTTTTTCACTTATACGACGATTTTCTGTGGTGCCGGAACATTTCATAGTAAAATAATGAGAATTCGTCTATACGTCGCTCTAAAGATAAATATTTCACTTATGCGCAGAATGTTTCGTAAAATGCAAACAATTCAACTTATTTTCCTAAAAAATGAGCATATTTCTTCACTTTCCTCTTTAATCTTTCGCTTTTATTGCTCACAGAAGGCATTTTTTCCACATGAACTAGAGTTCGGAGAGGGATAATTATCTATTATGGATCGCTTAAAAGGGACCAGTTTGTGACTAGGTACGCTACAATTTTCGTACTGTAGTTGCCAACCCGTAGTAATATGAACATTTTCTATAGAAACATTCTTATTCATGCTCTCATTAGAACTTATATAGCATTTTAAACTTTTAGATAGGCTTGTTCACTTATGCGTCTCTCTCACTTATGCAACTTTTTCTGTTGGTCTCTTGGGCCGGCGCATAAGTGAGAGTTCACTGTACTTTTAAACTTTTTTTTTCTCAATAATAATTAAGATACCAATAAAACAAAATGAAGTTTTGAAGAACTCAACTGCTACATGTTTGAATTGAACATATTTTCATAGCTAATAATAATTCATATACAAAGTGATTGAAACAAGGCTATATACAGAAATTGGCCTTAAATTTGAGTTGTAACATCCTTTGAAACATCGTTTCAATTTCTAGTGTAAATAAAACTCCTTTAATACGTAATTTATTGAATTCAGTGAGAATGTTTCTAAAGTAATTACATTTTGTAAATTAATCCACATAGTTGCATTAAATTCCCAAAACGCTCCATTTTGATATGCATTCAGGAATATGATGATAATTTACCAATTCCACGGGAGAAAGATAGTAACGGTTGTAGAGCATTAATGTTTCCACACGGTGTTGTTTAAGACTTGCGGCGCTGATTAGCTAAATAATGTTTTATCACGTTTGTGGAAAATTAATTACGGAAACATGGATACGGTAATAACGATACACGTTTCATACACCCTTATACAGATTTAATGGCACTTCTGCATCCTATAGAAGCTATTTTGACACGGTTCATTTTGTTACTTATTCATTCAATCTGATATTGTTTGGACTTGTCGAACTAAAATTATATGATGACATAGAAACGTAAGCATTGTCAGCAGTGAAAATAATCAGCAATGTAAGAATCAAGTGTACAAAGTTTTCAGTTCCTTCTTTATTTACGCTGATTTTCGGAACAAATTTCCAATTTGTTCATTTTGAAGCAGGCATGTTAACTATTTCCCTTTTCCTCACGTTCCCCTACTTTAAAAAAATTAAAATTCAGACTCAATTATTATTTATACGAATAAGATTTAATAAATAAAACGCGAGGTTTAAAATTCGGTTTGCTGTTTTAAATTTAAACTTAATTTGTAAGCTTTTATTTTTTTTTCTTTTATATGTCATTTTATAAATACAAAAATATTGAAAAAGTACAAAACTGAGCTGTTTAAAACGATACAAATGTCAAAGTTTTGTTGTTGCAGAACTTAGTCTTCGTTTTTTTAAGTGGGTTTCTTCGAACTTAAGAAGCAGTGGCTCTGCTAGCCACAGAGAGCCAACAGCAAAGCCCAGCATCGCCAAGATGTAGAAAACGCCATCGTACGCTCCGATATTATCTCTGAAAAATCCTGGAAAAAAATGAGGGGTGTCAATTAAATCGAAGAACTTTGCAAAGCAGGTGCATGAGAACATTTCAATTTTAAAACAATGAAGAAAAGTTTATGAATGAGAAAGCACAAGCCGATTTTAAACCAGAACATACGTATCTATATACACTGGCAGAAAAAAATCCCAACACCAAGAAAAAATTGCTGTAGAGTAATGAAATTTGGGTAATGCAATTGTCTAGTTAACAGGTTTAATTGATTAAATGTACAAGATCACTGGCTAATTTAAGCTCAAGAAAATGCTGTGCGAATGTGAAATTATGTTAATTAAATAGAGGGTGTAACTTCCAGAATTTTGAAGGCAAAACTGCAAGCGTGCATGCATTATGTAATACAGGCGCCTAAAGTCTCTTTGTGGTATGGAGTTCCATGCTTGTTGCACTTGCTGTGTCAATATTAGGACCGTCATTGCTGACTGTGGATGATGTTCGAGGTGCCTTCCCATGATATCCCATACGTTATCAATTGGAGACAGACCTGGTAATTTTGCAGGTCATGGTAACATGTCAGCACTCTGTAGAGCACATTGCGTTACAGCAGTGATATGAGGGCGAGCGTTATCCGGTTGGAAAACGCCCCCTTGAATGCTACTCATGAAGGGCTGTACTACTGGTTAAATTAACAGACTAACGACAAATTTTCCGTCAATGAGTTTGGGATATACATAAGAATGCCCCTGCTCTCGTAGGAAATTGCTCCAGAGACCATAACTCCAGGTGTGAGTCCCGTGGGTCTAGGCCGTAGATCGCTTGGATGAAGGCGGTCCCCTGGCCTCTTTCTGACCAATATACAGCCACCACTGGCACTAATTCAGAATCTGTTTTCATCAAAAATTACAACAGATCTCCTTTCCGACCTCCAGTAAGCTCTGTCGTGGCACCACTGCCGTCGGAAAAGGCAATGGTTTGCAGTCAATGGAATACCGGCTACAGGCTGCCTGGCTCGGAGCTGTCCTTGAAGTAAACAGTATCTTACCGTTCCTTGGGTCACGATGGTACCAATGCAGCTAGAATGTCAGCCGCAGATGCAGTACGATGCACCACAGCCGTACGCAAGATTCGGCGATCTTCCTTCTCAGTCATGCCACGTGGCAGCTCGGAACTCGATCTTCTTGAGGTAGTACCATCCCTTGCCCATAGCTCCCAATAATCATGTATGGTGGAAACATTCCCACCCAAGTCTTTCTGCAATATCGCGAAATGAAAATCCACCTTCTCGTAGCCAAATTGTACGACCTCGTTCAAAATCGATAAGCTGTTGATAATGGCTTCTTCGTCTTCTTAAAGGCATTCCTGGCTAACATGAACGCAATTCTTCAAATTTCATGGAAAAATAATACACACGAGCTTCACAACACGCTTTTAAAACAAGTCTTATTTGCATGTTCTGAGTGACGCCAGCTGCGCCACACTTATGCGCGGAACACGAAATTTCAATCGATGTCATCTTTCAGTTGTATAAACATACCTACAAAATTTCGTTTATATAACACAAGTCTTTCTTAGTGTTGGGATTTTTTTTCCGCCAGTGTATATGAAATCAAAGTTTGATGCCGTCATACCCTGCGGGTCAACGCTCTCCTAGTAAATTTATGCAACGTATGATTATGAAAATTGGGTAAAATTTAATCCCCATACTGATATTGTGCACATCGAACGCTGAATTTTTAATTTCGTCCTAGATTTCTTAAAATTTAATTCAAACTACAGGGTGTCCCAGAATTGCGCATACAAATTTGGAGGGGAGGTAGAGAATGTCATGAGGAGCCATAATTACATAGGAAAGCATGGACGGAAACGCACCCCTATCGAGATAATGAGACACAAAGCCAGTGAGGACGCAACACAGAATATTGTGTAAAACGCTTTATTTCACACACAAAAAAATAGTAAATGGTATAAGAACATCACAGGATGTGTTCGAAGTTGCGGCCATTCTCTTGTATGCACGCATGACATCTACGCGACATGGATTGGCGGACATGGCTAGGATCCTTGAAATGCCCGGCATTTTTGAAAATGTCCGCCAATCCATGTCGCGTAGATGTCATGCGTGCATACAAGAGAATGGCCGCAACTTCGAACACATCCTGTGATGTTCTTATACCATTTACTATTTTTTTGTGTGTGTAATAAAGCGTTTTACACAATATTCTGTGTTGCGTCCTCACTGGCTTTGTGTCTCATTATCTCGATAGGGGTGCGTTTCCGTCCATGCTTTCCTATGTAATTATGGCTCCTCATGACATTTTCTACCTCCCCTCCAAATTTGTATGCGCAATTCTGGGACACCCTGTATATAACTCACAGCGTATTCCTCCATTTTTTTATTCCATATGTAACATTACTTAGGAATGGCAACAGTCCTAAGAGTCAAATCTTAAGAGCAAGTTATATTCTCGTATAAGTTAAACTGAAAGCTAAGAAAATTTTCCAAAAATCTTAATACCTTGTTCTTTTTTTTAGTAGTTCATATACTAGAAATTTATAGAAAAATATATATTTCTAAATAATAATACTTTTCAAATCATATCTCCGAAATCTATATTTTTCACTAACATATTTTACGAATTTTTAAAAAATAGGTGGTTAAGTACAAATATTTTATGCCTCAAAAAAAAAAACGCTTTACTTACATTTTTTATTTCTTATCCGTACAAGTTTTTAACATATACATAATGTCTCTAGTTAGTATTGTACTTCTGTATTAATAAATACGAAATCTTTGAATAAGCTCATATTGTATTAATTAGGAGATTACTATGCATTGCATCTAATTAAATTATTATCAATATTTTCAGTAGCAAGTGCAATTTTAATTACTTCATAAATATTTTTGAGGGACAAACAGCAACTCATTTTTTGAACTTTTTCTTTCAACTTTAAGATTTTTTGGAGATTATCTGTATAACACTATATCAAAGGAAACTTTTTAAGTCATAAACAATTTGATTAAATGTGTACATGATGTTTTGATTAAGAACTATTTGACACTATTCGAATATATGAAGTGTGTCTTTGAAAAGCAATTAATGTAAATATATATATAATTATAAAATTATGTGACTTAAGTATTTGGGCCCTTGGTTCAAAAAGGTATGCTCCCCCCTCCTCCCCTTCTAATTCTCTAAATTCTTTTTAAAACTTTCAGGTATTTTTTTTCACGAGCTGACAATCAACCCTGCCTTTTACTCCCACTACCAAATGAGTGTTGACCAGTTTTTTCGACAGCTATGCACTGCAAAAAATAAACCGTTGTTTCTACAGTATAATACTGGCAGCAGATGTTCCAGTTTAAAACTGTAAAATCTACTGTAATTAACTGTAAAACTAGCAATTTCACACTTTAAAGCAGCAAATTTACAGTTTATTGCTGTAAAGCAGCAATTTTTCAGTTTATTACTATAAAGCAGAAATTTTACAGTTTATTACATAATTTTACAGTTTATTACCTCAAAATTAGCTGAATTATACTGTAAAAACAACAGTAAAATACTGCCAACAGAGGGTCCAGTTTAAAACTGTAAAATGCAGAGTAATAAACTGCAAAATTAACAATTTTATGGTTTATTACTGTGAAGCAGCATTTTTAGTTTAGGAGTGCAAAATTAGCAATTTTACAATTTATTACTGTAAAATTAGCAATTTTTACAGTTTGTTACGATAAAATTAGTTGCATAGTGCTGTAAAAACAACATCTATTGTGAGCTTATATGCTTATGGATGAATTGACAATCGAACTATCATCATCCCGGAGTTAATGGTTACAAGTTTTCTCTTGACAGCTGTATGAGCTACATATGAACGTATATACGTTAGGTTGTACAGAGAAATAAATATTTTAGGTATGTGTCTGGTAGCAAAAAGAAAAGTGCATTGGCAACCAAAATTTGAGAAAAATAGTTCTACAAAAGTAATTAATATGTACAGGATTAGTCGAAAGTGTTGCAAGTTTCGGAAATGTAATATGTTTTGAGCATAATTTTCCACGATATTTTTTCTAAACTTGTTTGAAGTGTAAATGTTGTGAAGAATTAAAAAAAAATATGGGCCTGTCCGTCAAGGCTAACGTAACATTCACAGCTAACAATTTTTATGTGAAACCAAAAGCAGAATAAGTCATGTTTTAATTTGTAGATTTTAGATGTAAATTCTTATCATGTGTCATTTCTATCAAGAATTTGAAGCTAAAACACTGCTGATAGGTAACTTGTCAACAATAACATCATTGTGACTAACGTAACATTTCTGCAACTATTAACAAGAAGTTCTGTCAAGAACTAAACGAGCCTACTTTCCCGTACATCGACATCGGCATTCTAGCATCTGATCATTATTCTCCTGATCATCTGAGACTAAACATTATGTCAAACATACCTTTTTAGCACTTAAAGCTGATTTCTAAAAGCAAAATATACCCCTCTCATCAGATGAAATAGAGACATAAAAAGTAAATAAATGAATAAATGAAGTTTTATCGCACCTTTTAAAGAATGTAACTGTTACAGTTCTTCCGCAGAAAAATTCCTCAATCGTTTTCAAAAAAAAAAAAATTAAAAGTACAAAGTATATCAAAACACATTTTATCAAAGAAAGGAAAAAAAACTTGTCCGTCGATAAAATGTCTCGATTTTCACTTTTAAACCGTTGCCAGTTGTTAAATATAAATAAAGAATAAAATGCCCTCGTGAATGAAACACTTTTGTTACAAAAAAAATCGTCTGCCAAAAAAAATAATAGTAATAAATACAATAACACAAATGAATAAATAAACAAAAAATCGTCTGCACAGTCAGTCATTTTTTTTCTGAGCCTGCAGTTCCGCCATGTTTGTGGAGTCGGAGTCGGAATCAGAGTCCTCACAGAAGATTATTCAGAAAAGTACTTTACAAACATTATTTATCAAAACCATTTTTTTTACAAAGTTAGTTTGAAGGAAATCCGACTTTAAGTTCCAGGATCAACATTCAACTTAAATTCCCCGTAGGCGCTAATGTTAATTTTTTTCTGAACGGTTCAATATTGAACGAAAAATGGTTCAAACCAAAAAGCGAAATAAGGGAATGAACCTCTCCGAGATCTTTCAAACAAAAAAAAGTTTATTCCATTCGGATGGTTCACTCAGAAGTTATTAGGTGGGGAAAGGTTGCTTGAACGGTTCAATGTTGAACGAAAAAATGTTCAAATTGAAAATTTAAATACTGTAATGAAGTATCCTTGCTGAGATCCTTCGAACAAAAAAAAAAGTTTATTTAAATCGGACTGTTCACTCAAAAATTATTAGGGGTGACAACTTGCTTGAGCGGTTCAATGTTGAACGAAAAATTGTTCATTTCGGAAATGTAAATACGGGAATGAAGTATCCTTGATAAGATCTTTCGAACAAAAAAAAGTTTGTTGAAATCGGACTGTTCACTCAAAAGTTAGCATCGCGGGACAGGTTGTTTGAACGGTTCAAAGTTGAACCAAAAATTGTTCAAATCGAAAAATCAAATATGGGAATGAGTTGTACTCGCCGAAATCTTTCCAACAAAAAAAAGTTTGTTCCAATTTGAATGTTCATTCAAAAGTTATTAGGGGGGAAAGGTTGCTTGAACGGTTCAATGTTGAACCAAAATTGTTCAACTCGAAAAATCAAATATGGGAATGAGTTGTAATCGCTGAGATCTATCCAACAAAAAAAAGTTTGTTCAAATCGGAATGTTCATTCAAAAGTTATTAGGGGGGAAGGGTTGCTTGAACGGTTCAATGTTGAACAAAAAATTGTTCAAATCGAAAATGTAGATACAGGAATGAAGTATCCTTGAAAAGATCTTTCGAACAAAAAAAAGTTTGTTCCAATCGGACTGTTCACTCAAAAGTGAGCATCGCGGGACAGGTTGTTTGAACGGCTCAAAGTTGAACTAAAAATTGTTCAAATCGAAAAATCAAATATGGGAATGAGCTGTACTCGCCGAGATCTTTCCAACAAAAAAAAGTTTGTCCAAATCGGAATATTCATTCAAAAGTTATTAGGGGGGGGGGACAGACAGACCGACCGACAGACCGACCGACAGACCGACACACAAATTCCCCATCTCAATACCCTACTTTCAAATTTTTAATTTTTCGATATTCATTTTACCTTTTTATTTTTTTAACTTGGCGATATTTTTTGGACTTGGCGATATTTTTTTTAACTTGGCGATATTTTTTGGACTTGGCGATATTTTTTGGGCTTGGCGATATTTTTTGGGCTTGGCGATATTTTTTGGGCTTGGCGATATTTTTTGGACTTGGCGATATTTTTTGGGCTTGGCGATATTTTTTGGATTTGGCAATATTTTTTGGGCTTGGCGATATTTTTTGGGCTTGGCGATATTTTTTGGGCTTGGCGATATTTTTTGGACTTGGCGATATTTTTTGGGCTTGGCGATATTTTTTTAACTTGGCGATATTTTTTGGACTTGGCGATATTTTTTGGGCTTGGCGATATTTTTTGGACTTGGCGATATTTTTTGGACTTGGCGATATTTTTTGGACTTGGCGATATTTTTTGGGCTTGGCGATATTTTTGGACTTGGCGATATTTTTTGGACTTGGCGATATTTTTTGGACTTGGCGATATTTTTTGGACTTGGCGATATTTTTTGGACTTGGCGATATTTTTTAGGCTTGACGATATTTTTTGGGCTCGTTTAAGTTGGACTGTTCACTCAAAAGTTATTAGAGGTGACAGCTTGTTTAAACGGTTCAATGTTGAACGAAAAATTGTTCAAATCGAAAATGTAGATACGGGAATGAAGTATCCTTGAAAAGACCTTTCGAACAAAAAAAAGTTTGTTAAAATCGGACTGTTCATTCAAAAGTTAGCATCGCGGGACCGGTTGTTTGAACGGCTCAAATTTGAACCAAAAATTGTTCAAATCGAAAAATCAAATATGGGAATGAGCTGTACTCGCCGAGATCTTTCCAACAAAAAAAAGTTTGTCCAAATCGGAATGTTCATTCAAAAGTTATTAGGGGGGGACAGACAGACCGACAGACCGACAGACCGACCGACAGACCGACCGACACACAAATTCCCCATCTCAATACCCTACTTTCAAATTTTTAATTTCTCGATATTTATTTCATTTTTTTTGTTTCTTTTTGACTTTTTTTTACTTGGCGATATTTTTTGAACTTGGCGATATTTTTTGGACTTGGCGATATTTTTTGGACTTGGCGACATTTTTTAGATGCATTAAGCCAATTTTAATGCTTTTTTCGTCTCTTTTATTTTTAACGGGAAAGTAGGCTAAAAACGACGTTCATGTTACGAGACATTTTTTTCTGAAAGTGAAGCAGCCATTTAAAATTGGATTTGCAATAATGCATATAAAGAGTCTACTATAAAGAATATAAAAAGTAATAAAATATTATATTATAAAAAATATATTATAAATGCTGATTTTATTTTTGGTCCCTAGTGGTACTTTAACTTAATTTGCCTTTGTCTAACTGAACCATCAAAATGCAAGCAAAGCATACATCTTAACGAAATATTATAAATAATCTCCACTACTTACACTAGTTTTACACTTGTTCATGTTGCATTATGGTTCCTTTATTTCCTTTTTTTTCTAAATTAATGTAAGAAATTAATTGAAATTATCCACTTTAGTTGACTCAGTTTTGTGCTAATTAAAGCTTTAAATCTTTTCTTTTAAAATTTGACTTAATACAAGTTCATGATTTCAACAAATTATGGTATTCTGCCAATATATTAATTATCATCATGAGAAACTCCTTAGTATTTTTGACTATATTTTATTCTTTGAGGTTTATTGAAAACAGATTTATAAACTAGAAAGTTTACTGAATAAAATGATAGGTCACAATTGAAGGACTTGAAGGATGAAGGTGCTATGTTACATTTTAAAAATTAAACATTCAGGACAATGGTAAGCAATTGATGCAGGTAATCAAATAAAACTTGGTACATCAAAAATTAGATATCATTAGACCAATTTAATACGCATACTTAACGATAAACCAGAAAACAAAAAAGATGCAAAAAATGCAACAAACACATTAATTACTCGTAATTTCTGTTTTGTCACATATCCCCTTCATATCCCAAGTCCTTCAATTAGGGCTATGAGAAGTTTTTTTTCTAAAGCTGAGGTTGACCTTTCTATGGAACGACCCTATAATATTTCATTTCTGCAAAATTCGCATTAATCTAATACGATTTGCTTACCAATCATACGTCCCATACCAAGCATTAGTACTCCTGAATAAAAATTCAAACATCCCATTGCAATAGATTCTTCATCCTTTTCCATATAAGTAGTGATCAAAATAGGAAACATAATTGCTGTACCACCCTGAAAAAAGCCAAAAATGGAGATACATATTACCATGTAATAAAAACTGTTGTTAAGCGGGAATACCCCAACTGAGATACTGGAAATCACCAAGACAAGAAAAGAGTAAGTTTTCATTTTCACAATTTTCTTGTCAATGATTATTCCGCAAGTGAGCCTTCCAATTAAATCTGTCAAAGAATATGCAATAAGTAAATATTTACTCATGTCCATTGAAATGTTCTGGTCTGTGGCGTAATCTATAATAACTGTCAAAACACCAACAAGGAGATAAGCAAACGCCGCCATTGTAATACTTATCAGGAAAAACAAAGGCCTCAAATTTGTGTGGATGAATATATTAAGTACACTCCTTTTATTCGTTGAATTATTCTCTTCTTTTAATAAAGTAGTAGATTTTTGTATATCAGGTTTACTTTTATCTTTGCTTGTAGGAATTTCATCCAAATGTTTGCAGCTGATGCTTTTTGGTGAGTTTGTAGCTACATCTTCATTTTCATCTTCTTTCCTTTCGTTGTCTACGAGTGTAATGAAACCTTCTTGGGCAACCTGACTTGCAAAACTTGCTGATCTAATTTTTTCGGCAATATCAAACGTAATTTGCTCAATAAGACTTGTCGCGCGCTTATATTTAGGACTATCAGTAGAAGCTTCAACTGGATTCTCTGAATCTTGCTCAGTGGTCTTTTGACGAGACAGTGCTTTAACTTCACCATACAAGAAATCACAATCTTTGGTATGATTTTGCTCCGTATTTAACGAGTTTGAGACACCTGTGCATAAGCTGTCCACTGTGTTTATACTTGAAATGTCTTCCTCTGTGTTTGTTGGTGTTCTATTTCCGTTTTCTGAAAGCTTTGGATCAATCACACTACGCGCTCTGTAACGAGTATTAGACAATTCGTCACTTTTGTCAAACTCCCAGCTTCTACTAACTAGAATTGGATTAGAAGTCGCGGTGTTACACTTATTATGTTCCAGTAAGAATTCATCTGATGTGATAAAACCTTCATTTGTTTTCCCGTTGAGTTGTTGTTCATTGCTGATAACATGTGTATTATATTCATTAATGTCTGCATTAACAATGTTCTTTTGTGTTTGTTCCTTTCTCTTCCAAGGGGGACTATTTAGCAAAAGGGCCATAGGAACTATGTGCAACACAATAGCGCCCATTATGAGGAACATTCCATCCACGGAATAATTGTCAAGCAAGTGTTCTATGATCACTGGAAAAACAAATGTGCCAAAAGAATCTCCACTGTAACCAAAACCTAAAGCCGAGGCTTTGTATTTGTCAAAATATTCACCAATTACCATCATGTGAAGTACAGTAGACAAACCAAATCCAATTCCTGAAATGAAAATAAAAAGTGTTACTTATCAAGAAAACTATTTAAGGTGTGTTCAGTTAAAGAGCCGAGAAATAATTAAAAACAGTTAGTTTAATGTTGTGAATAAATTAGTAATTGTAATCTTGTACTTACGACAAAATAATTTTATTATTATTTTTATAATTTTAAACAACCCTTCTAGAATTACATTTGTACGATAAAAACACCATCAATTTGATGAAAATTCATGTATTTTGAAAGGTGATACATACGATTCTGCAATGTCCATTGCAAAAACCCAATTCAGGTGCTTCAAAAGATGTTCTCATAATATCCTGATGACTATAACCTTGGGCCCTTGGGCTATATTTTCCGACAACAAGGGGGCAAATCAAACCATTTTCATAGATTAAAAGAAAGAACTTGTCTCTTTTTCCGACAAAAGTATGGTTTTTAATACTGATATTTCTCTTTAAAATAAATATTTTATATTATTGCATAAATATTCAAAAGTTACTAAACAGCAAATAAATGTTACAAAAGATGCTAATTTTTAAAATGAACATGCTATTATTCCCTTACTGAATACTAAATAATCCGTACCAGAAGAAAACTGATATACGCGATATTTTTTCTTATTGCCAACAGTGACGTCCGATAAATATAACTTAGCTCAAAACCACCATGAAAATGCTCCAAAACATTTGTCAACTATACAAAAAATACTCACCGAATGAACTGCGAGAAAATATCATTAAAACTCAAGCATTGACAATGAGGGGATATTTTGCATTTGTAAGCTAATAACCCAATGCAGGGTTCCGTCCCATTCAATGCCACCTTGTCACCCCAACGTATACGTGTAGTTTCTTAATACTTTCGATCTTTTTCTTGGAACTGACTAGTTGGTCCCTTCTGTTAAATTTGATCAAAATGTTGGCCCAAAATGAAAATTTTACAAAATCACCCGGTATCCACATTTTGGAATTATCTGCTTGATTAGTTAATTTCGTCGATATTTGCATTTTTTTTCAATTTGTGTATCACTATTACGCATTTTAGGCATTAACTTTAATTGATTGACAGCGGAAAATTCACAATCACCTTGTTCAGATAGTGATAAAAATATTCATTGACAAGTCTTGCAAGTTATATTTGACAAAATTTATTTGGTATCATCAGCTGATAAACAAGCTTGTCTGAAATATCTCTAATTTGAAGCCGATTTCCCCAAAAGTTTGGTAATTTTAGTTGCAATGTAGTTTAGTTTAATGCTTTCCCCAGCATCCCTGATTTTATGCGGAATGTTTTCAAGCATTGTACAACCATTGAATTGCATTTCAATTTCAATTGATGAAACTTATCCAACATAATTATTCTTTAAAATCCAACTTAAATGTTCAAAGTATTTGGGCTATTCCACGTAATGGAACGGAACATTTACAAAAGTTTGTGAATAAGTTTTGTTCCATGAATACAAATGAAACAAGCTAGGAAAATTGGTATTCGGCTTTTGTAAACTATTATCAAAGCCCTTAAAAATGCATAATGAAACATATAAAAGAAGCGTGAAAGGAAAAAATAAATTGATCAAGGTTTAATAGTAAAATTTAAAAAATACAGTAACAAACGCAAAACGTTTTTGAGTTAATACACTGTAAAAAAATAACCGTTGTTCTTACAGTACAGTACTAGCAACAGAGGTTCCGGTTTAAAACGATAAAATGCATAGTAATAAACTGTAAAACTGGCAATTTTACAGCTTATAACTGTAAAGCAACAATTTTACAAATTATTACCACAGTTTTACAGATTATTTACACAAAATTAGCTATATTATACTGTAAAAACAACAGTATAATACTGGCAGCAGAGGTTCTAGTTTGAAACTGTGAAACGCACAGTAATAAGCTGTAAAATTAGCAATAGTACAGTTTATTATTGTTAAGCAGCAATTTTAGTTTAATACTGTAAAATTAGTTTAAAATAAATAGTTTATAATTAGATTATAATTAAAAATAGTTTCACAGTTTGTTACTATAAAATTAGCTGTATAATACTGCAAAAACAACATCCATTTTTTACGATGTATCTGTTTAAAATCTTACCGTGAATGATTCCCCAGAAAAACGTTATCCAGGGAATGCTTGGAGCAAAAGCACACAACACGCTTCCCAGAGCTGCCACGATTCCTCCTACAGATATTACCGATCTGTAACTGTAACGCTGTCCCAGAAGACCAACAAGCGGACCTAAAGGCATTAATGTTATAAAAGCAAAATATTTAAAACATTGCATACATTTCATAAATAGTTTTAAATGCTATGAGAAACATTCTTAGGAAATTTTAAAACATGCATTGGTAATGTCAAAACAAAAAGAGTAACTAAATTATAGTTTTAAAAAAATAAAAAAAAAGCTTTTAGAATTACTCAAACTAACATGTGCACTTATAATACATCAACATAAAATATAGTTCAGCCTTTAATATTAATAATAGTGTTAAATCTATTACTGTTATATTTGTAAATAGGGTGAATTTTATCTTTTATTTTGAGTTACATACATACAAACAAACAAACAAACAAACCCACAAGTGAAACTAATAAAAAGCGTATTAAAAATATATAAATAACAAAATTTAAAACTGCATTGGGAATGAAAACTAAAATTCAAACTCGCAAAGTAAATATTCGTTATATGCATTTTTTTAAAGCTAGTTTAAATTATAGTGTGACTTAAAGGACGATTTGCTGTCTGTAATTCTCGAGCTAAGATTCATCAATTCTTTAGGTGAAAATTTTACATAAAGCTATGCTGAACTAGTTATGAAATTTCGCCAATACGTTTTTCTACCACTTTTTAATTCAAAATATCTTGAACCATTTAAATATGCGGGGTGAAATATTGTAAAACGGATCACCTAATGTATAGCTCAAGGTAACCTGAAATAGAGAGTGTGCTTTTTAAATAGCAGAAAGTGTCTTTCGAAACACTGCTGGGAAACCAAATACTGTCTGTTTGCATATTGTGCGCCTGTTAGCCACGAACGCTTCCATTTGAAAAAGAGGAGATAGGTTTATGATGCGCACTGCCAGATGCCTGCCATTTTTGTTCACTTGCTACTTCCTCGTTGCATTTCCCCCCTATTTCGAGAAGGTCAGAAGAGACTTGGCGCGTGCGCAGATTTGACGGAGATTTCGCGAAAAAATGTCAGACAGTAGTTGGAAACATTTGCGAAATGAGATACACTGCAAAAAAGAAACTGTTGTTTTTACAATATAATACTGACAGCAGAGGTTCCAGTTTAAAACTGTAAAATGCACTGTAATTAACTGTAAAACAAGCAATTTTACAGTTTATTATTGTGAAGCAGCAATTTAACAGTTCATTACACCAAATGGAAGCTGCATTTTACTGTAAATACAGCAGTTTAATGCTGGCAGCAGAGGTTCTAGTTTAAAACTGTAAAAAGCACAGTATTAAACTGTAAAATCGGCAGTTTTACAGTTTATTGCTGTAAAGCAGCACTTTTACAGTTTGTTACTATAAAATTAACTGCATTGTAAAGTAAAAACAACATCTATTTTTTAGTCTAGCATAGCTTAAGAGTAATCAAAGTATAAAAAGCCACCTAACTATTTGAAAAGTAATTTTAATAGTAATCGAACTCTGTGCCTCAAAAACAAACTACACTGTAAAAAATGACTGTTATTTTTACAAGTATAATACAGCTAATTGAATAGTAATAAACTGTAAAAATTGCTAATTTTACAATAATAAACTGTAAAATTGCTAACTTTACAATACTAACCTGTAAAATTACCAATTTTACAGTAATAAACTGTAAAATTGCTAAATTTACAGTTTCTTACCGCACATTTTACAGTTTTGAACTGGAGCCACTGCTGCCAGTATTATACTGTTGTTTTCACAGTACAATACAGCTAAATTTTACGGCAATAAACTGTAAAATTGTACAACTTTACAGTAATAAACTGTAAAATTGCTAGTTTTACAGTTTATTTTTGCTCATTTTACAGTTTTAAATTGGAACCACGGATACCAGAATTTACCGTAAAAACAACAGTTCATTTTTTGCAGTGTATGATAATCATATTATCACTACTTTGCAGGAGAATTTAAAATATTTTGTCTAGTGATACAAAGGTTTAAACTCACGCCCTTATAGCACTTTTGTGTAATTTTGTAGAATTTTTTTTAAATAGAATTACGTTATTATGGCTCAATGCGAAAAAGGGTTCTACATATAAATGCAATAACAACCTGAAAAACCACAATTTTTGAACTTATTTTAGTCTGGTACTATTGATAACAACTAAGAAAAATCTGGTATGGACCCCACACTACTTCCTTTTACGTGTAAATTTCTTAGTAGTTGCCTTAAGTGTTAAAAAAGTGCTTGGAGTGAGCAAGGTAACAATTCAAATATTTACTCCCCTAATCTACCACTAAACAATGCAAAAAATATTTTACAATGGTTATTTTTCTAAATATTGCTGATTTTAATATCATTTAGTGAATTTTTCGCAAGATATCGCCAATAGCGCCAAGTTGAACCCAAATTCAAAAAATAATTTTTTCGCCAAATTTGTCGCCAACTTGGCGATATATCACCAAGTTGGCGTCAAACACTTGGCGATTAGAAGCTTGGCGACATGTCGCCAAGTAGTGGCGCCAGTTCATATCACTTGAGTCTGTATTGAAATTAACATTGATTTACCCCAAAAAAGGGGTAAAAGACCCCTTTGGGAACATTCGAATGCAATCACAAGGGGAGGTGCACAACTAGACCCCCCTCAAAGCCTACATACCAAGCTAGAAGTTTCTACGGCATATAGTTTTTTTGAGTTATACGAGCCACATACGCACATACATCCGCACATACGTACCTACAGACGTCACGAGAAAACTCGTCGTAATTTACTCGGGGGTGGTCGAAATTGATTTTTCGGCTGTTTGTATGTTGTTAGGTACATATGCACGTGCTGACAGGTCGAAAAAACTACGCGACATTCATTCAGGGGTGAGCAAAGTCAAAATTTAGACCGAAATTTGAGTGAAATTTTTTTCGTGATCACAATACTTCCTTTACTACGTAAAAGGAAGTAAAAATCTTTCCCTTTTGGGGTAGGTGCAAATAATACATAGAAAATGTAAGTTAGGTGAAATGGATCACTTACATTTTTCAAAATGAGCATATCGGAATTATTTTTGAAAATTACAATACAGTAGCCCCTCGTTATATAGCGCCTCGTTATATCGCTCATTCGGATATATCGCTCTTTTCTTTTGTCTCGAAAAAAAAACTTTTAGTACAAAACCATTTTTGAGAAAATATGTATTCGAACAACCAAACTCTGATCACATAACTGCAATTAACTGGAGTTAATTCATTTCCGTTCTTTAATTGCAAGTGGGAGACAAGTGTTGAAGGATAAATCCCGGCAAACGACTTTGGATTCTTATTTCACCAAAACAATAGTTTAATTTTATGTCTGTATACATATTTTTAAGACCTGCACATTGTAACAACAACTGCGGTAAGTTATATTTTTTTGTTACTTTTGACTGAAAAAAAAAATCTAATGTTCGAATGAATGAAATTTTATGTATGTGCACGTATAATTTACTTGCATGCTGGATAGAAAACTATTTTTAATGACTTCGGTTATATCGCGCTTTCGGATATATCGCGCTTTTTTCTTGTCCCCCGAAAAGCGCGATATAACGAGGGGTTACTGTACATAAAAAAAGAACAATATATTTTGCAAAAAAAAAAAATGCATTGTAACTTTATTTTTTGTTTTTATCTGTAAAAGTGTGCCTTAAATTGGAAAATGTTCGTTTTTCTTTTCCTCCCTGGGATAAAAAAAAATAAATTAAATAAAATAAAATATTTTACATATAAAATGATTTTTATTTGATTATTGAATCGTCGATCAAATGAATAACTAAATAAAATAATGAATAAATAAATGAATATATAATGATAAAAAGAGCAAAGAAACATAAATGAATGAGTTAATATATAAGAAAAATGAATGAGTGAATAAAATAGAGCAAATATATAAGAAAATAGGCGAATGAATGAATAAATACGTGAATTATGAAAGGAAGTTATGCGAATTATTGAGTTAATAAATGAATATGTGAGTGATTTAACAAATGATTGAAAAATTGAACTACATGAACTATTTCACTTTGCCCTCTCCACTGTGCCCTAAAAGTACTTGACTAATTGTATAAAACACTAAAAATTGTGATATATAAGCTTAATACACTGGCGGAAAAAAAAATCCGAACACCAAGAAAAAATTGCCGTAGAGTAATAAAATTCGGGTAATGCAATTGTCTAGTTAACATGTTTAATTGATTAAATGTACAAGATCATTGGCTAATTTAAGCTCAAGAAAATGCTGTGCAAATGTGAAATTATGTTAATTTAATAGAGGGTGTAACCTCCAGAATTTTGAAGGCAAGCCTGCAAGCGTGCATGCATTATGTCATACAGGTGCCGAATGTCACATTGTGGTATGAAGTTCCATGCTTGTTGCACTTGTTGTGTCAATACTAGGACCGTCATTGCTGGCTGTGGATGATGCTCGAGGTGCCATCCCATGATATCCCATACGTTATCAATTGGAGACAGACCTGGTGATTTTGCAGGTCATGGTAACATGTCAGCACTCTGTAGAGCACATTGCGTTACAGCAGCGATGTGAGGGCGAGCATTATCCGGTTGGAAAACGCCCCCTTGAATACTACTCATGAAGGGCTGTACTACTGGTTAAATTAACAGACTGACGACAAATTTTCAGTCAGTGAGTTTGGGATAACCACAAGAATGCCCCTGTGGTCGTAGGAAATTGCTCCAGAGACCATAACTCCAGGTGTGAGTCCCGTGTGTCTAGGCCGCAGACCGCTTGGATGCAGGCGGTCCCCTGGCCTCCTTCTGGCCAATATACAGCCACCATTGGCACTGATTCAGAATCTGTTTTCATCAAAAATTACAACAGATCTCCAATCCGACCTCCAGTGAGCTCTGTCATGGCACCACTGCCGTCGGAAAAGGCAATGGTTTGCAGTCAATGGAATACCGGCTACAGGCTGCCTGGCTCGGAGCTGTCCTTGAAGTAAACAGTTTCTTACCGTTCCTTGGGTTACGACGGTACCAACTGCAGCTCGAATGTCAGCCGCAGATGCAGTACGATGCGCCACAGCCGTACGCAAGATTCGTCGATCTTCCTTCTCAGTCGTGCCACGTGGCAGCTCGGAGCTCGATCTTCTTGAGGTAGTAGCATCCCTTGCCTATAGCTTCCAATAATCATGCATGGTGGAAACATTCCCACCCAAGTTTTTCTGCAATATCGCGAAATGAAAATCCACCTTCTCGTGGCCAATTTGTACGACCTCGTTTAAACTCGGTGAGCTGTTGATAATGGCTTCTTCGTCTTCTTAAAAGGTATTCCTGGCTAACATGAACGCAATTCGTCCAAGTTCACTGAAAAATAATACACACGAGCTTCACAACACGCTTTTAAAACAAGCCTTATTTGCATGTTCTGAGTGACGCCAGCTGCGCCTCACTAATGCGCGGAACACGAAATTTCAATCGACGTCATCTTTCAGTTGTATAAACACGCCTACCAAATTTCGTTTATCTAACACAAGTCTTTCTTGGTGTTGGGATTTTTTTTTTCCGCCAGTGTATGAAGTAAAAAATTACCGCACTGAATGTTAATGGATCTCAATTAATAGTTTAACTGTGAATAACATTTTATACATAGAATAACAATTTATTATTAAAAAAATTGACTCGAAAACATAATATTATGAGTACCAATATTATAAAATTGCTTGTAATATCGTATGTATAAAGCAGCAAGTTAAAGACCCCAAGCCAGGGCTAACGCAGAAACACATGCAATACACTGCCAACTCGGTTATTACATCCAAGGACTGCTGTTTTGTACTTGTTGGCATTCATCAGCCTGGAATAAGAAATTACAGAACTGGAGGCAGAATGTTGGTACAGTAAAATTGTGCGGACCGTCGCTGGAGTTCCTATTTCACATTAGCTACCAGTTTTTTGGCACTCTTTGCTTCTATAAATGGATTTCTACCTAAGAATCGGTTACTCTCTATTCCAGCCTGATGAGTACCAATAAGCACGAAACTGCAGTCCTTGGATGGAATAACCAAGTTGGCGGTGTATTGCATGTAAATATCATATGTTTGACCACATGTGTGACTACATGGCTAAAATATTATCAGATAGCTGGCGTTAAAAAAAAAACAGTCAGCATTTTCAAATTTCACTTTGCTCCACATTCCTCTATATATCTGAAGCTGATATTTCTTATTTCGAAAATAAACGCTATAAGGAAGTAGACTCAGTATTTGTTACAGCTTTAAACAAACTTTCTATTAATGTTTGTTACCTAACATATACACATACCTGAGATACTTCTAACGCTGATACGAAGACTAAAAGGCGTAGTTGCTTCTTCTCTAGTAATTCCATAATCGTTAATTAGGGCCACAAAAAGGACCCCCGAACTTCGGGCGAGCCCTGCTGTTATGAAATTGATGAAAAAGCAGGCCCAAGCCACAACCCAGCCAATCGCCTGATCTGGACCAGGAACTGCGTTCCTTGGCATGTTTCTTCAAGATTTTCGCCTTCTGGAATATAAAAGTTAAATGATGAAAGACGTCGTAACGTGACTGAGCCTCCGAAAAGCAAAGGGAAACTCTTTTGAAGTCATAAATGAAACGTGTTTAAAGTTTAAATCCTATGTAGACTTTTCATTGAAAAGTTTGTCAAAATCATGCTGTTTGGCAGCACCTGCCGAGTTTCAACATCGCTTCTACAAGGTATGAAAATTTCTCCTGCCATTTGTCGTAGTTAACTCTTGTTCATTTTTGTCAAATATAAAACCCATTGCTTCCAGGTGCTTTAATTAAATGTTAGTAACGAGTTCAAAAGTTCCTTCTCCAGCGAATCGCGAGCTTTTCATTAATATATGTTACAGACGCTTGAAAATAGGATTTGTGGCATTGCTTCTGAATTATTTGTAAACACTCCTTATAAAAAATTTTAAAATTATGTATCTGCAGCTATTCTGCCAAAGAAATACATTCTGCAATATTTCTACCAAACTGCAACACTATAAAAGATTTTTTTTTTTTTGCAATTTTTAAGCAAAGATACCCCACTAGTTTATGTATGCGTCGTCGTACGCATTTTTACGTTGTTATTAATTTACTGAAAATATCTGCAGTGATCATCTGTTACCTAAAGCAGTAAGCTGAACTTATCAGACAACCGACTTTTACTAGTTCTGTGCGTCATTCTTTTCATCAAAAATTCTCATTTTGAGCTTTTGCTCACGGTTCAAATGGAGACACAAAAGGTAGGTAAAACAAGGTCGTCCCTGTTTTCCGACGCCATTAGGTATGACTGAAGTATATTAAATAAGGCTCCAATTCTATGACTAGTAGGCAATATAAATTCTTTCAGTACTATTTTCGTTAAGTACAAATTACACAAGTCAGCAACCGAAAAACTGCATGGGATATTTTGAGTGTTTTTTTATGTTTTTCGGTGTGCTGAATTCGAAAATGACCTCCTTTCTTAATTATCACGAACAGTTTTTTCTCAAAACCTGTGTACTAAGTTGTGGTAATGTACGTGTTAGCTCATATAACTGAATAAACAATTTACTAATTTATGATTTAAAAAAATGTTTACTACAAATAGTTTATCTTATTTGTTTCTAAGACGTGAAAAGAGTACCCACAGTTGTAAAAACTAGAAAAAAAAGAGAGAGCAAGGTTAGGGTTTGAAAGGAGAAAGTGCAAACCGAACTGCTACACTCGCCTACAGAATCAAAGGGATGAGGTTTAAACATGTTGCACTGAGTTCTTGTTATTTTTCAGGATTTAATCAAAATAAGGGTGATAGTAATAAAAAAAATAAGGATTGTTAGTGGACTTTTTTTTAATTTTTTTATTTTGTTTTTCGTTGGATTTGTTTGTTAAAAGTGTTGGTTTGTGTAAATGTTTCTTTCTTTTTAATTTACTCCCCTTCCTTATCAAATACAGTAAAATAAAATTCGAATAAGCAGGAATGCTGCCATGGTGCATTTCCTTAATCAAGATGACTCCCCTTTTTAAAATAGAATCTCTTAAAGGTGCTAGCTGCTAGTCGCGGCTTTTTAGGCCGCCAAGTATAAATTTGATCGTAAAAAGGTTCTTTTTTCACCTCCTCACATTAAATTAGAACTGATGAAGCAATTTTTCAAGTTTTCGTCAAAAGATGGAGACTTTTTCAGATATGTTTGTTCGAACAATCCGAAATTGTCTGAAGTTAAATTAAAAGAGCTAATATTCACTTGACTTGACGTACGCAAACTTTTATCTGAACCATTGTTTTTTGAATCAATGAATGAAACTGAAAAATAAGCCGGGAACACATTCAAGGATGTTGTACAAAAGTTTTTAAGAAGTAACATAAACTCTTTCTATAAAAAAATCGTCAAGTGGATTTCGACTGCATTCGAAGCTCAGCACTGCAGCATGAGTTGTCAAGTCCATTTTCTACATTTACATGTAGACTGTTTTCCCGAAAATCTTTGTAGCTTTAGTGAGGCACATTGTGAAAGATTTTCTCAAGATGTGAAAGATATAGAGAGACGTTACCAAGGAAGATGGGGCGTAAATATGATGTCATACTACTGTTGGATACTCAAGCTGGAACCATCGAATTGCAAACAGCGAAAGTGCACCATCAGGAGCATCAGTGAAAAGAAAAAACGGTTTTACCACGAACAGGAGTAAACACTAAATGTGATCCTCTTTTTAAAATGTGTTGTAATAAATAAAAAAATTGTACGGGTTTTTCCGATAAGTACAAGGTTTGGTTTTTAACTTTTGTTTTTTGGTTTTGGCAACTAAGCCCTCACGTGTTACAAAAAATCTAAGTGATAGAAAAAAAATGAAGCTCATATTTGCAATCAGCACACCGAAAAACATTAAAATCATTCAAAACATTCCATGCATCTGTTCGATTTTTTTTTGCAGACCTGTGTTATTGTTTATGTGACTTTAAAAAAAAACTTACAAATTTAATTTTTAAAATAGACTGATGATGTATATGGAGAAAATATGAGTAAAATATATTTAATGAATAAATAACGTACATTTTGAGTAAAAACGTATTTTCTATTAAGATATTTTACGTCACACGTTCTTTTCTACTAAGATTTTTTTATAAAGGAGAGTTATCAAAGCAACGCTAGACGGCATAGCTGGTACCGGGAGAACATAGTTCGAGCTATCCAACAAGTGAATATAAAAAACTTTTATCCTTAAAATGTTTTTTCGCCCAGTCAAAAAATGTTACCGCCTCCTCTTGGACAACTTTTCCCTGCCTATCTTCGTAAGTGTTGAAAACAAATATGAATTTTTAAGCTGTATTTTGTTTATAATAATCCTTACAGTTTACGTATTATGTTTGCATTGAAAATGCGAAAAGGAAATAGATTAATATAATTAGCTGTTGAGAATTCTTCTTCATCATTGGAAACGGTATATCAAAAGCGATTAAAGGTTTCATTCATTTCTTGTTTTGATTTTATTGACTTGAAAACATTTATTATACATAAAAATAGCTCACTTTGCAGAATCTGTTCCATTCAAATTTTAGATACAAATATAAGCTTTTAGGTTTACTAAGAGTTATGTATGTTTCGATTTCATTTTTAAATTCTGAAGCATTACTTTACTTTTTACGTAATTTGTATAGATTTTGTACTTATCAAGCAATGAGCAACAGAAGATCAAAAAAAGAAATGGTTTTAAAGTAATATTTACAAAAAATCGCAGAATCAACGAAAATTCAATTTTGACTAAAATATTATGCAAATAAAAACTACATTTAGAAACAAATACTTACTTTAGAAAAGACGAATCAAGAAGAAAGTTGTTTTTGTTATGACGAGAGGGAAAAAATATCGCAACTTCATAAATTCAAAATAGGGCAAAAAAGCTTAGGCGAAGGATGCTTTTTGTGCTTTCGTAGTTGATGCCTTGGAGAGCTTAATCCTCGTTGAAAAGTTTATCGTTCGTAGCAAGATACAACGTTCAACCCTATTTTTGTAAAGCAAGGATGCCGGATAAGCTTGTTGTTAAGTGCACTTCAAGGCTAGCAAAGAATTTTAAAAGAAAATTGATATGACACAAAACAATTGATATGCCTGGAAAACAAACTTGTTTTTACAATATAATACTGGCAGCAGAGGTTCCAGTTTAGAACAGTAAAAACACAGTAATAAACTGTAAAACTAGCTATTTTCAGTTAATTACTTTAAACCTAGTAATTTTTACAGTATTTTACTGTAAAATTAGCAATTTTACCATAAAATTAGCTATATTACACTACAAAAAAACAGTATAATACTGCCAGCATAGATTCCAGTTTAAAACTGTAAAATGCACTGCAATAATAACTGTAATAAATTACAGCAAACCAGCAATTTTACAGTTTACGACTGAAAGATTAAAAATTTAACAGTTTATTACTTTAAAATTACTGTAAAATTAGCTGCATTATACTGTAGAAATATCTACTTTTTACAGTGTAAATGACTTCTATAAAGCATCAAGTCAAAGTACTGTTGAGTTTTCTAAAATACATTGGGAATAAAAAGTCGTAAGCTAAAGAAAAAAGCTTTGTAATTAGGAGCCGTTTGTACTCACAATTAATACTATCTTTTTGTTTGAAGTATATGTTGCACTTAAGTCCGAAACGGCAAAAATTATTTCCTGGAATGGTTTCCTCGATTTAATGGGTTTTCGCCAATTACCTTTGAAAATCTAGTATGCTTGTGGAAAAACATTCTGAACCAGGATTTTGGAAAAATTCTAAATGGCTGCAAGTTGTACGGTGCAAACTTCTCACTGTTGGGGAAAGTGTTGCGGGAAATATGTCGGGGAAACTCATCAAAGTGCAAACTTTCATAAAAATAAAAATATCTTCTTCCTTTTATTTCTCGTACTGAATTTGGTTTTGGAACTAGCATTTGTAGCAAAGCTTTTGTTTCTTTATATCCGTATAGATTATCGTATCATCCTTCAGATCAGAAATAGTCTCCTTTTAATACTATTTTTGTTTATTTACACTTGTTCTTCACTAGAACATCTTAAGGCGGAACTTAACTATATTAAAACTGCGGCAATTGATAATTACTTTCCGTCTATTTTCACTAATTCCAGTTATAAAAAAACTTTCCAATAAATCCCTTACTAATATTCTCAGCAGATATTTTATCCCAATTTTGTTTTTTCTTTTGCTATTTTCTCATCTTTTAGGTATCAGATTGCTAATATTCTTAAACGTTTTCAATTCCAGCTCTCTTTCTCTGTTATTTGCAGACTTTCGTCATAGTGCAAGAGCTAGCAACTTCGAATAAACACAAGTATTTTTAAACGTCTGGCTCTTTAACCCATTAATGCCTAGAGTCCCTTTTTAGAGAGGGTCCAAAAAAGGGTCTGAATTTCCCAAAAATGAACATTTCAACCAAATAATAGTATTCAATTAGTATCTTGGTATTGTTTCAATTTGTTTTTAACAGATTGCAGCACATAACCATTGTAAAGTGTGTTCTGTAGCAGTTTTAATATGATCTTTCTCAAAAACTACATCGTTCACAATCTCAAGAAAAAAAGCTAAGTTTTCAAAGTTATTCCCAGCTTCCCAGCTTATGTTAATTGCTGGTTTTATTTCTTCTTATAAAATGTCTTTTTAAATATTATATTGTAGGCAGGAAAAAATTTTAGTAAAAAAAGTATGTACCCTCTGGGATCTATCGTAACTTTTAAGGGGCGATTTTTCTTTCCTTAATAAAAAAAATTATTTTTTACATAATATTTTTTTTATTATTTTTCCTGTCCATTAAACACTGTAACCAGTATGCGAAATATGTTTGGGGAAAATAATGTCGCCCATTAATGGGATAATACATTTTTCCCTATACTCTTAAAAGCAGCATGTGTGGTGTATGGCGGCCGAGAGTAGCTGCGTTTTTTACAGCGCATCACACTTTTCTTGGTAAAAAGGGTGATTTTTAAGTCATTTTAGGTCAATTCCTGTCAAATCAATTATAAAAAAAATGTAATCTCACATTTTCTAACTTTAAAAACTTTGGTTTGAAGGACGCACATGATAAGCAATCCAGCCATTTTTTAATTTTCTTTTTTAAGGGGTTACAGAACATTCTAACAATTTTCTTTAATTTACGTACAAAGTCTTATTCTTTGAAAGCTTTGTTTCTGCACTTATTAAACAATCAATAATTTATTTTCAAACATTAAAAATGTGGCTCATTTTTTTGAAAATTTGAAAAAATTAAGAAAATTTCAATTTTTTAAAAACCCTAAGCCTTTTTTGTTTTTGCACTTATTTCAAAATTTCTTTTTGCCAAATGATAACAATAATTACCTCTAAAAATCTATGCATTCATTTTCTTATATATTGATTTGAAAATATTTTGTGACCTATTATGTAAGAAATTATTAGAAAATTTTGTTTTTAAAGGTTTAACAAGCTCTGAAAATTTTAGTAATTTAAGAAATGATTATTCAATGCGGTTTTTTTCAATATGTTATCCTGAGTGCAAAAAATATGGCTTTAAAGTTATATCTTTAATAGAAAAAAATCCTTAGCGTTTCCAGTAACATGGAAACACTAAAAACTGATTATCTCGAAAAAGTACTTTAAAGTTTTGCTTTTTCCATTAGAACTCATAGCGTGGATACCCTAAAGTCACTCATAACTTTTTAAATAATTGAGCTAGAATAATGTTATTTTTTCCACGTGTTTTAAATAACTGTCACTTGTGAAAGAAGCAATATTTTTTTTTGTAGTTTGGTCATTTTTGAGGTACTGTGACCCCTTAAAAACGGTACGAAATACAGAGCAGTTGAAAAAATTAAAAAGTGCGGGAAAAAAGCAGAAGTTTTTACATACAAGTGACTGTAACTTCTTTTCTAATTATAGTAGAATACAAATTTAAAAACCGCTGTAAAGGTAATATAAATAGAGCTTTTCAATTGATATATTACATGACTTTCTTACGAGAAGTTTAAGCTTCTAGCTGCCCCAAAAGGGTTTAATAATCTCTATTTTTCGAACCAAAAATGTAATGCGCAGTAAAAACCGCAACCACGCTCAGCCCGTAGACACTCCGCATGCTACGCAGCATAGGGAAAGATACTCCTAAATTAAAGAGCCAGACGTCTTAAAACTCTGTCTCGAATACGTTGCTAGCTTTTAAACCAATTATCTTCTCCTAGAAATTTCATTAATTCTCTTAATTGTTGTGGAATTCATAAAATTAGCAAACTCTGGCTTTCCTATATAGGACAAACTCGAGTTGCTTTGAAATTTCAATGAAAAGATCATCAAAATTATGTGTAAAAGCAACAATTAAATAAGTCTTGTATTGCTCGACATTGTTGAGATTCGAATCGCACTTCATATTTTAACTGTTATCAAAGCTCCAGATATGCCCAATTTATCATATCTTGATATTTGGAAATCTTTCCATATTTTCAGGAGTAGTTCTAATTTAAACATCGTAAATAGATGACGATCTTGAAGCTACTCCATATTTTCCTGCTGTATGGCTTCCATTTTTTATAATTTTGACTTTGTCCTTATTTTGAGTTTTTTCCCATTCATTTTTATGTATATTTCTCTATTTTCAATTCATTTTTACGTATCTTGCCTTACTTATTTTTAGCTCATTTTTGTTATTGTAATTCAATTGGCATATTTTCCTTTTCTAGACATTCTACGAAAAAGTCGCCATCTTGTCCCATACGCAACGCTCATATATTTCTTTAAAACGTAGTAATTTAAAAAGGTATTGAATAGCATTTTTTCTAAAGAAATTCCTCACCGGTTTGTGATCTCTTAAGCACAAAAATTTCGTTCATAGCCCTTCAAAACCACTACTTTTTAAAGAAATACATTAAAGAGTAGTAGAGCGTCACGTGCGGGACAAGATAGCGGATTTTTTTTTTTTTTTTTTTTTTTTGTGGAATGGCCTTTTGTCAATTTGTCTCTATTTCATTTTTTCAGAATATTATGTTTTGTTCATTTTTCGAAGTTATCATTCAGTCTGACTTCTTTATTTTCTCGCAGTTCACAGCCATTAAAAAATATTTGATTTTTAATTAAGATACAGTCGGTAATCCGGATTAATTGGGACTGAAACCCATCCAGATTATCAAAAATTCTGAATTTTCGAAAATAGCCTATTTTTCTGCTTTAAAACTATAGAAACACAACTGAAACCTTGAAAATTTACTAAAATCTGTATGTTCACAATACAGTAGAAAATACAGTTAAAGTTGCCGTGTATTACTCGGTACTGTACTTTAATAAAGGTAAAACAACGCAAAATACAAACACAAAATGTGAAGGAGAGTTCAGGTACAGTACAGTAAGAACAAAACCGTACAGTATGAAGTTAAAGAATATTAAACACTGTATGCGTCGTCAGGGCTTTAAAAAAAATCTTTAATTGATTTCTGTACTGGCAGTACTTGTTCGCTTTTTTGCAGCCAAGTATTTAATACGTTGACCGGGCGTGATTCTGGATTATCGACGGTCTAGATTTTTTACATCCGGAATATTGACGTTCCACTGTAATTTGTATCTTTCTTTACCAAACATACTCTTTCTGTGCATGAAGTGATTTCTTTCGATTGTACTTATTTTGCCCCCTTATATTCACAAAACAGAAACTACGGATTTTTTTTCGATTATATCTATGATACACTTTTCAGTTATGTGTTTGCTTCTGCAATTTAAATATTCAACCAAAATAATTAGCATTGAAATCTATCACTACATCAGTTTTCAAAAACAAACAAATTTCAGTGTTGTCAGTGGTTCTGAAGATAAGGAACGTACTCCAAAAAGCGTCATAAATTTGAGTCTTAAGGTTGTCTGATTTGTCATCAAACCATTTTATACAGCAAACATAGAAATGCAAAATAATATTAAATACGGTACCTGAGCGGAAATAGAGATTATCGCTTGGCCATGAACAGCACAACAATAGCGTTCCTTTCGTTTAGTAAAGATACATTTCTTCGCTTACACGTTACTCATTTAATTTGAATATTTTCTGAAAGCTAATTTCATTTAATATTAGTGCATGAACACGTGCTATATTGGCTTGATGTTTTTTGTACTAATGTCCTTCGTAGACAGCGACATACTTTAATTCATTGCGTTAGGGCAACTCCGACGTCACTGGTGGTGGAGTAACAATCAAACTTTGTAGATTTTTGTTATTTTGTGTTATCAAGGAATCTGCATCACAATTTAGGATAACACAGATAGCAACAAGCTATAAGAGAGAGGGGGAAAAACTGTAGATTTTTATTGAGCCAAATTATAACTGTCTATGTTTAAAGTTTGACTGTTACGTTCGCAATAGTGGAAATGTCCCTTTGTATTGTTACTCCCTTTTTACTTTTTTTTTCTTCTTTTTTTTTTTTGAATGTTTTTGTAACGGAAAAATCTTGTCTTCTTTTCAGAAGTTACATTTCTTTTTTTTTTTGAGATTTCACTAGGGTTTTGTGTTTTTCGTTTTACTTTTTTGTTTCTTCTTTTTGCAGCCTATGAATCTTTTTGCTTCTCGTAAGTTCTACTTTTTCTTATTTACAAGAGTTTTGTTGCAGTTTAGAGATGGGCGAAAAAACGAAAAAAGCTCGTCAATGGTTTTATTAATCGCGTTTTAAAATAATTGTACTTAATTTTTTTGACATTGCTTTATTTACGTTATACTTTTGCGCATTTCTTACTGCATATATAAGATACTGTTTAATTGCTTTATGCTTTCTTAATGCATTTATCTTATAACTGATTAAACAGTTCGATTTATGGATGTGCTTTTCGTACACTGCAAAAAAAAAAAAAAAAAAAAAAAGCTGTTGTTTTTATAGTATAATACTAGCCTCAGATTTCCGGTTTAAAACTGTAAAAGCACAGTACTAAACTGCAAAACTATCAATTTTACAGTTCATTTATGTAAAACTGGCTATTTTACAGTTTATTACTCCAAAATGAGCAATTTTACCATATAATTCGCTGTATTATAGTGTAAAAACAACAGTATAAAACTGGAAGCAGAGGTTCCAGTTTAAAACTGTAAAATGCACTATAATAAACTGAAACTAGCAATTTTACAGTTTTCTACTATAAAATTCGCAATTTTACAGTTTATTGCTGTAAAATTTCTGTAAAATTACTATAGCTGTATTACACTATAAAAACAACATCTGTTTTACAGTGTATGTTTAATTTTTATAAAAAATTTTAAAAACGTAGTCTGAAATTTATGCTGAGTTATATCTTTAAAAAAAATGTGGTAATGAAATATGGAGCACAAATATTAGAAAAGAGAAATAAGAGCGTTTAAAAAAAGTTCCAAGAACTTCAATCCTTATTATAAAATTTTAATTCGTCAGTTACAAAAGCACTGGTTTGTTTTATTCATTTATTATTTTTTTTCAATCCATTTTTTTTAAATTAATTTCAGTAATATGTGCTCAAGAAGTAACCGTACTTTTCACGGCTCCTTTTCCGATTGTTTTTATGGTTTACCTCAACCACTGTTAATTACGTTTTCCGCTAACAATGTGAAAATCCAAAAAGGTTATTTTTATTTTCTTAGCTGTAGTGTAGAATAGGAGCACATTAGCAAGATAGCGGATTTACAGCTGTTATAACTCGCGATCTGCAACTGTATGAGAATTAAATATTTGCTGCTATGTTTAGTCAAGTTACATATGAACTACTTGTTTGGCGACACTAGGCACTATTTTGTCTTTTCAGGAGAGTTTTACGATTACTTTTTAATGGCTCAATTAGAACACTATTTCTAACGGATATATTTTCACTAGATTAAATAATACCTGCTTATTTGACAAAGTCAGAATTAGTTTTAGTTTTGAAAATCTATTTGGGGGGAAAATTCATTTTTTCTTTCTTTTTGGTTTGGTGATTCAGTGGAATAGGCAAATATAAAGCTATTATATACAGTTTTATCTCCATCTTCTGCATTTTGTCAGCGCCATTTATAACAAAGGTAGCAAATATAATATTAGAGAATGTTAATCCTATAAGTAAATAATCGAAAACAGTAACATGTTTATTTTTTTCTAATATAAACAATACAAAAACTATAAATTTGCATTTTGACATGCGTTTTTTAAAGACAACAAAGCAGAAAACTTGTCTTATAGGCACGGTGTTAATCCAAACTATAACAGACGAGTACAAATAATAATTATTATTTTGATGAGTAATATCAGTGAAAGACATTTAAAATTTGAAACACATATCAGGGAAAACAATCCGACTTGCTTCAGAACTACTTGAGTTTCTAAAATCAACTTTAACTTACTTCTTGACATTTTCTGGTATATCACAGTTTCGTTGATGAAGATTGTACTTCTTTCTTTCGAAACATTTTTCTTTCCAGCTTCAATAAAAGAGGTTCGAATAACCATAAACCTCCAGCAATTATTTCAAAAACACCAGATATGTAAAATACATCATCGTATGAGCCTATATTGTCTCTGAAGTGCCCTAAAAAGAAATTTATATTTTTTCAATGGCATTGAAAATTATAGAAGTTAACATAAAGACTGACACAACTACTTTTTTAAGCTATTCAATTCTCAAGCTAACCAGGAAATTAGGAAGAATTACTATTTTAATAGGGTAAAAGGGCCGTTGATCTTCATTGGGGATTATTTGACCAACCTAGATCAGCCCAGAGCCTGTTGCTGGTCATCACATTTGTATTTGTATTTAAGGCAGGAATTCAAGTGAAACAGGCAATCGCAAATTGCAATCGCTACTGGAAGTCGAATTACATTAGAACGTTTCTTGACAAAAACATCGTGACGTCAGCGTGACGTCAGCGTGACGTTTGCGTGACGTTTGCCTATGAAAAATTAACTAGATAAAACGTCACAGCCTACTTAGATAATAAGAGGAGATCGCTGACTGCTTGTGAGCTCCTATTGGTTCCACCCGTAGTGACGTCAGTGCCAAGTTAAGTTGCATTCTAGCGATTAGCATTTATAGCGATTGCAACTTATCCAAATTTGGGAATTTGCGATTGCATTGGTGAGTTGCGATCGTCTGTGTTTCACTTAAATTCCTGCCTTAGACAAGTACAAATGATACACCTGATCTTTTTTGCATAACCTCAAGTAACAATAATGGATATTTTTCTTGACTTTGTGTATATTTGGTGTATGGTAATTAAATATGTCTTTAATGCAATAAAAGGGGAAAAAAGATAGCAAAATGGGATTCTCATCTTAAAAAAACTGGCAGTAAATTTCAAAAATTTAACTTGCCTGTCTATAAACATGTAATATCATTGTCGCAAGAGTTAAAAATCGTGACACAATAAGGACTTTATTGAAGATAAAAGAAATTACTTCAATTTCTTCAGTCGTAGAAAATTTTCTTTTTCCTAAAAATCTTATAAATTCTCAACTTACGCTAAATTTAAGTTGAAGAAATCTTATAAATAATGTTTGCAATAAAAAAAAAAGTTAATTCAAGTACATTGTTTATAAGTAAAAAAATAAGGTTTAAACTTCCTCACCTATCATAGGTGCCATAAGTAACATGATGATTCCTTCCATGAAATTCAAACATCCAAATGCTATGGTTTCCTCGTCCTTTTCCATATATGTGGTTATGAGTATAGGAAATATCATTGGTGCTGCCCCCACAATGAAGCCACAAGTACACATACAAACCATTATGTAATAATAGTTTCTGCTTACAGGAATAGCTGCAACCACAATTCCAGACAGGACCCACGTCACCAATGCGTAAGTTTTTGGAGCCAGTATCTTTCGATCAAGGATTTGACCAAAGGACAGTCTTCCAAGTAAATCAGCTATTGAATATCCAATAACAAAGAATTTGCTCTCATTTATTGAAATTCCATGATCACTTGCGTAATCAATGTTTACTGTTAGCAAACCAACAAAAAGATAGCAAACAGCAGCTAAGTTTAAGCTGATGAGGTTGAACAAAGGCTTGATATTTATTCGCAAAAAGGACATAAAAATACTTTTTCCCAATACTGAACTTGTATTGATTGGTCGAATATTATCGTTTTGGGAACCGCCCTTTGCCTTGATTTTGTCCACGACAAGTTGGCTTATGGTATTGTCGTTGCTGATACTACTATGCCCATTCGCAACAACATCACTTAAATCGTTTTGTATCTCTGCAACTTTGGATTCGCAGTTGATTAGTACAGAACATCCATCTAGGCTTATAAAACTGGTACTTCTTATTTTTTCTTCCACGTCTTGTGTAGTATGTAAATTTGATGATCTCTTTTCAATTTCATAATTGAGTACATTATCTTCTAATGCTTGTGTTGTATCCTGCATCTCTGCCAAGGAATCATATTTATCCACATTCAAGTTTGAAAGCGTATCCATAACAACTTCAATAGAATTGCTAAAATGAACATTTTGATTAGTACTGCTTACATCTCTAAGCAGAACTATGTTGTTTCTCACATTTTCTTCATTCATAGAGCAAACAATGCTATTCGTATTTTCAGGGCTTGGTATTATTTCATCAGAAATTTTTGAATTCGTATGAGATTCTCTGGAGGTAAAGTTCTCTTGTTTTAAAACAACACCACTTATTTTTTCTTTTGCTAAATATTTTTCTGAATCTTCAAAGCCATGATTAACTTGACCAGCATTTTGATGCTCGACTGTTTTATGTTCCAAACTTGTGTTGACTTCTAAAACCTTTAGGCTATTTTGATGCTTTAGCCACGGAGGTTTTTTGAGAAGCAGAGCCATCGGAAAGACATTAAGCATTAAACCTCCAATAATTAAAAACATTCCCTTAACACCATATTCGGAAAGCATTAGTTCTATTACGGCAGGGAATATAAAAGCGCCAAAACTTTCACCAGCAAAGCCAAATCCAAGTGCTGACGCCTTGTGTCTTTCAAAGTAAGGGCCAATTGCTAACATATGAAGAACATTTGCCAAGCCAAATCCTATACCTAGAAAGAAAATAATGTTCTTTAATTCAGCATTTTTTATTCCAAATATTTGCGTTCCTAAACAAATTACAGTAGATCTTGGATTAGTAGAAATGAAAAATGGAAAAAATTGCTATTAATTTCGCCTCTAGTTCCTCGGTTCTACTTACCAAAGTTACTTCTTAGGAATGCACGATGAGATTTAGATTGATTTACTGGTGCTACATTATAAATGCAGCAGCTAAGCTTCAAATGATTTCGGGGGAACAGAAAATATTTTTTTACTGAAATATTAGCTATTTTTATTTTACGAAATATAATATGTTTTGCTAATTTTATTGTATTCTCCACTTTTATTTCATTCTAAAAGAGCATTTTTTCCTTTTATTATATAGTAAAGTGAAACATGTTGCTGCTACTGTGCTACTGTTATCCATATAATAAAACAAAGAATATGTAGGGTAGATGCTCCAGTTATGGCCACTTTTAGAGAAAGTTTGAAAAATAAAATTTACAGTAAATGATTGACTGCAATCTATTTATTCATGCAAAAATCATTATTTAGTATATTTATTTAGCTATATAAACATTTTAAAATATTGGGACAGAACATTTTTGATTTTGAGTTAAAAATTACCAAATAGTTTTTCCCAATTTGTACCATTTATAGCCACCTCTGCACCAGTTTTAGCCACATTCATGAACCAGTTATGGCCACATCAATATGATTTTTTAAAAAATATGTTAAGAAAATCAAGAAAAAATTTAAGTACTTAAATGTAGTGTAATGTATTATTGGTATATAAATATATAAAAATAAAAAATAACATTTTATTTTTAAGCCAACTAGAGGATAAAATTAAATGCTAGTTAATTTTGTAAGTCGCTGGCAAGTAAGAGTTTAATAAGCCTTCTTTGATGGTTTTTTTTTTCCTTTTCTTTTCTTTTCTTTCTTTTCTAAGAAAATTTTTTCTTGATCAGAGGTCTTTACACTTAGTACTTTTTGAAAGCTTCTTTTTTTACCAGCTGTAACATGTTGATCACCAGGCCATAAAAGAGAATTTCGGTAATTCACGTTTATTCACGTTAGACCTAAAAACGTGCACATCTGCTGCATTTTTTTATTTATCTTCTGTCAATTTTAGATTTTTTTAAATCATGATCTTTGTTTCCAAAACTAATGTTTTGGAAATGAAGTCTTCTATTCTACTAGACCAGGTATTAACAGCGCTTTCAAAATAAAGCTAGGAGAGAGGCATTTTTATTTTGTGGCAGGATAATGACATTTTCATCATTGAAGGCCTGCTGGCTAGGCCCAGAATTATATTTAAGGTATAGAACGTTATTTTTCTCTTCTAACCTCTTAACTCAATTACACAGTACATTTAGAATAATTCCAGGACAAAAATAAATGAAGGATTGTTTCAATTTTAATGGGATAGCATTGGAAAAAATATTTCTGACAAAAAAAATTAAAAAAACTTGCTAGGTCAGATGATTTTTCTGTTATCCTTCGGAGACATGATATTGTTAGGAATTCGGGGAGTCACCCATCCTTTATGTTATTTTATTTGCAAACAATTTAAATAATGAACTATGTGGCCAAAACTGGTACATGTAATAGATTTGATGCTCCAGCTTTGGCCATCTTATGTTAAACATTAAAAATAACTATTTTTAATGTAAAATCAAAATAAAACGAAAGCTTAACTCATAAAAGCAAATGTCAATCAGTTTTAAGAACTGTTTCTCTAAGTCAGATGTTAAAGGAGTAGGAAAACCTTGTTCCTTAACAAAAATCTTAACAGTTATGAGCAAAGAACACATTCTAAACTATTTATTTTTCTTGAAAGTCACATGCTCTAAAAAAAGAGCCATTGAGGTTGAAAGTAATAAAGACGGGTTTGTTTTTGTTGTCAAATTGTACCCGATTGGTTATATAAATATAAAAAGTTAAATATTGGAGAAACTGACAGGAAGTGGCCATAACTGGAGCATCTACCCTATATATATATATATGTGTGTATACCTTATACAAATCTAGTTTATGTCGGATCTGGACGAAATTTGGCAGGGAGATACTTGTGCACTCAAGAAGGATCATTGGATGGTTTTTGAGCGGGAAAAAAGTACCGATCCGTTCGAATTTTGAATAAAGGATTTCAAAATGGCTCTATCTGGCGAAATACGTATAGGATCTTCTCGATCTTCGTCTTATTCCAAAGAACGCAAAAAAAGACCTTTTAGGACAGTTTCCTTCCGAAGGATTTCAAAACCACTGATCGATATCTGCACCTTGAAAAAAGGTATGGGCATTTTTAAATTTGGAAATATCCATTTTAAATTGGATTGATAAAAATCGTCTGCACGAGCGTGAAAGACATGAAATCTATATTAAGAAAAATGAGTGAATGCTTGTATGTTTGTTTGCATACTTGTTCTCTATACAAATCCACAGTTTGCGTCAGATTTTCATCAAATTTGACACAGAGGTTCCTTGATGCCCTAGAATTCTCATAGGCGGGGTCTTGAAATTTTAAAAAATCTAAAAAGCTCAAATTCAAGTTTTTTGTGAAAAATTACCCTTTTATAGGAATCTAGCCTGTTATTAGGCCTATGTTTTAATCGACATGAGCCTTTAGGTTACAAATTGATAAAATTTATGGTACTTAAATATTAGCAATTTCCAACAAAGATTAAAATTAAAACAATGAATTTTCATTTCAAGGCTCACCTATTTCATTTTAGCATGAAATAAGTCAAAAACAATTATAATTCATGTTCTCATTTGGCACAAAATATGTATGATACAGAAAAAAATTTTCTTATCCTCCTATCAGAGGAATTATGCAAAAACATGGATTAAAAGCCTTACACATGTTTCGCTTTAAGCTGGTGCTATTTTTCTGTGAACTTTCCGTGATAATTAAGTTCTTTTGGGAGTTTGTACCTAGAACTTTTTGTACAACCATGTGGACTGAATTCAACCAAATAAGAGGTATGCTGCAATAATAAAACGGCTTTTAAAATCAGAAAATGGCCTTTCTAGGCCTATATTTGTAATCGACATGAACCTTTAAGCATACAACTTGATAAAATTACGGATATTTAATTCTAATTTTTGCGAGCTTTTTTTAGTCCTCCTATTAGAGGAATTATGCAAAAATGTGGATTAAAAACCTCATATTTTTTCGCTTTTACTTGATGCTTTTTTTTGTGAACTTTCCGTGAATCCTGAGTAAATTAAGTACTCTGGAGTGGATTTGAGGTCTCCCTGTTTCTCCCACGGACAGCTCTATGTTGCCTGCTCGAGAGTAGGTACACCCAAAAATTTATTCATTCTTGCGCCTGAAGGTGAAACTAAGAACGTTGTTTATGAACAAGTTTTGCGTTAAATTTTTATTAGAATTTTTTGAGAAGCTCAAGTTTTATATTAATACGCACCCGAGCAACGCCGGGTATAAAGCTAGTATTCTTTATAATTTCTGAGAGTTATAGAGCAGCTATTGAAAACAATGAGCAAGAAAAGTAGCAAAAAGAGTGAAAAATAAAGAAAAGAAAAGAAAACGGAATGGACAAGCAGCCGTACAGAAAGAAAATGCTTTAAAGAAGACAAAAACAAATAAAGAGAAGCCAAAAAATAGAAAAGAGAAAGATATTCAATGGTATAATGTTATAATATATTTAATGAATGGAAAATATCTTCAATTAACGGTATAATACCTTCATACAATGGTATACTATATTCATGTAAAGGAATAATATTTTCATATATATATATGAATAATCCAGTATAACATAGAATGTTTACATGGCCATAACTGAATGATTTCATAGCCAATAACTATGATAAGATGGACAATTTGACTACCAATTTGACATTTTAATTTTTGCGTTGACTTTTTTCTAATAATGTATCTGAAAAAGTGTTTTCAGAAAGTATGAGTAGTAAAATGCATTAATACAGTATCATATGAAGTATTTCTTATTTATGAAGAAATATTTCATTTATTTTTTATTCAAGCATACAAATACGATGTAGTTAAAGTGGCCAATTACTATACCGCTACAACTATAATAATTTTACTTCAGAGGGTTGGAGTGAATTTAAATTTATTCGGTGGACTTTCTTCCCATTTAAATGCACGGGCATCGCCGTGCGGGTACTGCTATTAGGGTGAAATAAATTATTGATGAGAAAAGGGTGTTGTCATTTTTTCTTGAACATAAACAAATAAAAATCTTGCTTTTGCTTTAGGCTTTTCCTGTAAAGGACGGATTTAAAATTTTTTAGCGATTGATTAATTTTTTATACTGCGTTCTAGCAAACTATTGACTTTAATTTAATTGGGACTTTTAGACACACGCGTCACTTGACATAACATGTTTCCTAAAGATAGATCCCGTGCAGAGCTAATAGCTATCGAAGTAGCTAGTACTAAATAAAGTTCAAGTACCATGAAAAACGCCCCAGAACATTGTAATCCAGAAGACGTTCGGAGCAAAAAAGCACAAAATGCTTCCAAGTGCAGCAACAAAGCTCCCAGTAGCAGTGACGTTCCGAATGCCAAACCGTTGTCCCAGGAGTCCAACAATAGGTCCTAGAAGTAAACGAAAGTGGAAACTGCTAAAATTCAGCTGTAAAAATGTAGTTTAAAAGCATGCATTTTATGAAAATAATATGGTAGTGGTATGGGCAGCAACCTTGAACATTACAATGTAACAATTAAAAGAAGAAAATATTAGGTGTAATATTTTTTTGTCTAAGGTAGATTCCAGAAAACTGGTCATGAAGCTTGAATTTTGAAAATTAATATTTTGTCACGATATATATATTATTTTCTCGAGAAATATATGAAATTCTAAAATCTTAACATATTTTTCCCAATTACCTTAATGAGTTTCAGAAAATCAGTATTGCTCTTTATGTTTTTTCAGAACAGTAAATATTTTTTGTTGCGTACCGTTATTTCAATAAACTTGCTTATCAGCGCATAATAGATAGGTTAACTCTTATCCTTCATCTGTCTAATTCAACTTTCTAAAATAGGTTTTACTAAGGTGAATTTAAATGTTCTGGCGTTAGCAAAATACTGCCTCTCAGTTAACTCACCAAAAATATATTGGGTACGGAAACTGATGCTTTTTTATTCGAAGAAGAATTAGGTCCCTGGACACTGAGAAACAGTTTTAGTTAAAAGATATTCAATTTATATGGTTTTTAAAGGTAACGGAAGTATAAGAAGTATGGTAACGGTTGGTCAAGAAGTATGGTAACGGTTGGACAAGAAGTATGGTAATGGTTGGACAAGAAGTATGGTAACGGTTGGATATTTATTTATAAGTTGATATAGGCTAAAAATTTAAGAATTCTAAAAGCTGACTTGTAGCCAAATTTAAAACAAAAATAAATAATATTTAAAAACAACTGTGTGCTCTCATCTAAAAAATGAAGATTCAATGGATTTTTGAAAATAATAGTTCATTCAAGTGTTTTTTCACTGGTCGGTCTACCCTATTCTTCCTTTGGCTAAAAACTTCCCAAATGAACGTTAGTCATATGTATTAAAACTAATGGATAACTAAATTATGTCTATTTTTTATATTTTTTTAAAGCTAGGCTATATTTACAAATCTTACCAACAATGCATCTGACACTGATGCGCGTACTAAACGGCTTGGCAGCTTCTTCCCTGCCGACTCCGTAGCCGCTGATGAGGGCCACATACATGACTCCCACGCTGCGGGCTATGCCGGCCATGAGGAAGTTGATGACAAAGCAGGCAAACGCCACCAGCCAGCCGATCGCCTGATCTGAGCCGGAAGAGGAGAACGTCACCATGGTACTTCTGACTCACCCAGACGAAGACTGAAATAGCTATGTATAAAAACATTTAAAGACAAGTATTTAAACAATACATATCAACCTGTCGGATTTTACACAGAATTACCATATAGTTGGAAAAGTGAAGCAGCGCAACCCAACTTGTCAACCCACCTGACACAAGAAAACAACAACAACAAATGTAAAATTGCATGATACCTATTTTTGCAACTGTCAGGCCTAGGTATGCGTACACTGGTGTGCAAGAATGTGGATGAAGTTGACAAATCAGCATACCAGCGGGAAAAAAGGCAAAGAGTGGTAAAAGAAAAAAACAGGACAATCATGCATAACCGTAATTCAGTTACAAATACAAATTTTACTAAGCAGGGGTTTTTCAATAGCATTCTCAAGTATTTTATTGATGACAATCTATCTGTACTACGGTAAAAATATTTCGCTCTTAATTTTGACTTTCTTTAAAAATTAAACGAACAACTATTACAGATCATTTTAAGGTAGTAGTCTGGTAACTTGGGTTCATAAAATCAAAAAAAAAATTTTTTTGCCTAATTTGGAAGTACAATGTCTTGAGAATATACTAGGAAAATTTCAAACAGAAATTCGAAATATTTCGGGAGTTATAACGAGTTTCCTAGAGCGCCTCGGAGTTTGTTGTTGAACTTTAAACGCGTTTTTCTCAAAACACTGTTTTTCTGGTCGGCCCGGGTTCTAACTTTTTTCTACGGAACCGATTGCTTTCAAATTTGAACAGGCTGTTCTACACACTTATAATTCTCGTCGGAACTAAAGAGAATTTTTTTCACCCCTAACTTTTATTTTACAACCCTTTCTTTGCTAAAAGAAAAGGACTTTTTTTTTTGAAAGTCCGCCACTTTGTTATTTACCCTTGAAATTTAACTTCAGTAGTTCCGACCAAAATGACATGTCCATAGATTAAGAATAATCAAGAATATTTGATTTCAGATAACATCAAGAGCCAAAATCACCCGCGCCACCCACGTGCATTTTTTTTTTTTTTTTGTTTTGAAGTTCCAACTTCGAGGGACAATAATAATAGTAATAAACTATTAATTTTTTTCAAATAATTTTTTTTTTCATATTTTCAATATGTAAATAAAAACACTCTAAAAATTCAAGATAATTCATTTTTATTTTCCTATAAAAAACCACCCTCCAAAGAAGTTATGAAAATAGGCATAAGTTACCAGACTACTACCTTAACCAGCGTATTCTCACCGACTTCAAAATGAATATGTTTAACAGTAGCCTTGATGATTTTCAAAGGATGAAATTATTTTCTCCTTTTCTGGGCAATTTCCAGTTGCAGTTAAAAAGCGTTCTTTTTTTCTCGAATTTCGAATCTTTATTTTTACAAAATATCATTTTGCAAAACAAAAAGTTTTAGATTTGTTTGTACTAAAAATTATGTTTATAGGAGCTTATGAATGTTTAAGTTATTCTTATAAAAGCTTTCAGCAACTCCTGTAAAAATAGACTTAATATATAGCATTTAAAATAAACTATATTGTTTAGGAAGGTTTTAAAAATATATATTGTATTAAAATTTTAAAAATTATGGGAAGAAAATTTACTTAAAGAATTATGTACTTTAAATTTAGACTAGGGTCAGAGTAAACGTTAGTAAAATGTTAATAAAAGGTCTTTGGGAGCCCTTCACCGAAAGAAGAAACGGTCTTCAAACGATACATTTGTTTAATAAAATGAAGACACAAACACGTGTGTTGTAAAAGTTTTGGTTTAACAATAACTCAATGGAAGAATAATAATATTTTTATAATAAACATTGAAATGTTTTAAAACTACCATTTTTAAAGTGTATATGTAACGATAATTGGTATAAACATGTGATTATACATAATTACTAAAATGAACAAGGCAAAGGAAATAAATTGTTCCGTAATTATCAAGTGTACTGCTTAGTTTATCTAATCCTCGACTCGTGAGGAGGATTGTAATAAAGTCTGCTTCTTTTTCGAATGAATGAGGTCTTAACTCCAAAGAATAAATATTTTGAACAGAAAATTTCGTTAAGAGTTGATAAACCGTCATGTGTTTAAAAAAAGGAATAATAACAAATGTTTAAACAAATTAAACCAAGCTAAATATTTCAGCTAACATTTCATTTTTATGTAAACAAAACAGAACTTTAAAATTATTAGTAAATTATTGCTAAAATTTCTAGATACGTTTTTGACTATTTATATAAAACAAATGAATTATTAAAACAGTTTAATTTTTTCAACACTTCCTCATCCGAAACAAACCTAACCCATATTCTGATAAAAAAAGCATTTACATACATTTACTTGTATGATTACTCATTTAGACTCACTATACTGTTATGAGACTTGCAATAACAAATCATGACATGTTTTTGCATTCGCAACTCTCCGACTTTTATGTCACATGCGAACACATATCGTTGCTATTCCTGTTGAAAAGTAAGATTTTATTACACATGCTTGAAGTAATATTGCTGAATCTAAGGACCGAGCTCCACATCAGAGGAAAACCGACCAAGTCAGAAGGCAAAAACCGAAAATTGGGTACTTCCCATGTTGTTCAAATGGAAAGTACCCGGTTTTTCGGTTTCGGTCGGTTTTCTGCTGATGTGGAGCCCGGCCCTTAAACATCCTCAAGCAAATACACAACATTTCGACACAAATTGTGAGCTCATTTGGGGACAGAATTAGACTTGTATTACGTTCCCCATTACCAGTTGAACATACATATAATCTGCAAAATTTCATAAAGCATCAGTAATTTATCACATTCATCAAGTTAACCCTTTATACCCTGAATTAATTTGGCAATGAATTTTCATAGTTTTTTTTTTTTTTTAAGTTGAAAATATTTCAATTAACATATATACAGAGTATAAAATTTTTCACAATTACTATTGTCTAAGATCTCCTACGCCTTAGGGTCCCTAAGAAAACAGTTTTCTATTGCATGTACCATGTTTCGGCCTCTCAGTAACGTACAAGGAATGGTACTTTTAAGTACCAGCATGATTCTACACTGTAAAGCATGAATGTTGCTTTTGCAGTATAATACAATTAATTTAATAGTAATAAACTGTAAAAATTTCTAATTTTACAGAACTAAACTGTAAAATTACTAGTTTTACAGTTTATTACTGTGGATTTTACAGTTTCAAGCTTGAACCTCGGCTGCCAGTATTATACTGTAAAAACAACGATTCATTTTTGCAGTGCAGCCACTTAGGATTCGGAATACTAAATTAATGTTAGCAGTACTTCTGAGTACCATCACGGCATAAAGGGGTCATTTGTTAGTGTGAATAAGGATCGTTAATCATGCAATACAGCTAAATTAACTACATTTACCGTAATATACATACATACATTTTTTAAGAAAATACATTAGAAACAAATTCAAAATTACTTACTTAAATATGCCTTTGCTAAATAAGAGGACTATTGTGTAGAAAAAAGGTGATACTTTGACCGATATAGCAGGGATTACAGCAATCTCACAGACTCAGCGTTGACTCTCAAGAGCACATTTGAATTAAACAGCATTCTAGACTTGTCTCGTAAATCAAGACAAAAAAATCTCTTTGAGACAGAAAAGATAAGTGGCTGTTAAGAATGTCCAAATGGAACACAAAAAGAAAAACAAATTTTTCGTTTTTGGTTGGGTCGCAAACTTTTTATATATTGCACCCAGTTTTTCATTTATTAAGCTTGTCATTCTGTACTATGCTAACATTTTTACATAAAAAATGGTTTATTTCAATTCATAGAAAAAAAAATTCTGCTTTCGAGTTTGTAGTTATTGGGTTATTCTTAAGTTACTGCGTAAAAAAAAGATGATTTTATTTTAGTCCTTCAAAAAAATATTTACTAACAATATTGCGATATCGTAATTTTGCGTCTTTATTTCCATTGATTTCACTTCAAAGTTTAATCATGTTTTATAAACTGTAAGAGACCTAATGACAAAATATCAATGAGTTTTTTTCTTTCTTTTTTTTTTTTTTTTTTTGTTAAACAGTTACTATAAACGCGCCTCTAATTTCACCGAATTGGCTGTCCAACTTACCATACCAAGTGATCCGAGGCATTCTGAATCTGTGAAGATTTGAGGGATCGAGCAGGCCAGAGAAGTTGACAATGTTTTGCTTCTTACCTTACTTACACTAGATCACAGAATAACTATTTATTTAGCCAAGTCATTCATATGCTTTTTTATACATATATTTATGCTGTTCGAAAGCTTTTTTCCGTCGTTTTCTTTCTTTTTGTTTTCTTAATTTAGTGTAGTAGCAAAACATGTAGTTATTATATGCTGCTTTATCCACACATCTTTTACTTTTCTCTAACATAATTTTTAACATACGAGGAGAAATAGTATCGGAAGTTAATGTCAAACTTTAAGTCGATTACCTAAAGCATTTTTTTTTCTAATAAGCAATGCAAAAACAAAACATTCTTGTAATTTAATAAGTTTTTTATTAACAGATAACTAACAAAAACGCTTGGCATATCAGCCAAGGGCTTGCTTTGTTTATGTTGAAAGTTTTTTTTTTTTTTAAGTACAAGTGTTAATAATTATTTTAATGAAGCAGTATCAGTGAACAACATTAAAAATTGGAGAAAATATCGGTGACAACAATATAACTTGTTTCAGAACTGCTTGAGAATTTAAAATCAAGTTAAAATCATCTTTTGACATTTTCTAGCAATGAGTTATATCACAGTTTCGTTGGTGAAGATTGTATTTCTTTCTTTGGAAACATTCTTCCTTCCAGCTTCAGTAAAAGAGGCTCGAATAAAAATAATCCTCCAGCAACTATTTCGAAAACACCAGAAATGTAAAACACACCATCGTATGAGCCTATATTGTCTCTGAAGTACCCTAAAAATAAGATTACTGGCATTATAAATCATAACCGTTATCCTAAAATTAAAATATTTTACACAAGTGAATATTATACACTAGATTTTTTTTTTTTTTTGTAAAGCCTCAATACTTTGCAAAGTCAAAATTTCTTCGGATTAGAATGTTAAAAATATTAAACGTTAAAATTCTCGTAGAAAAATTAACTAGTTAAAAATAACAAAATGCATTTGCCTTTCAAAGACATCATAACAGCTAAAGACATACATAATGTACTCTCTATGTTCCATGAGATTATTAATTGTATTTCGTTCAAGAAATCACAGGACTCTCTTTATCTCTTCTCTAAAAATATCAAATTTTACAGGTCATCAGGACAAGCCGAAGCAAGTATTGTGATCAGATAAACAATTAAATCAAGATGTTTTTCTCTAAAGGTTAAAGATTTCACTATAATAATTACAATGAAAAATGCATATGATCTGACAACCGATGGAAAAAAATTTAGTTCATTTTTTGTCGTTCTTAATAAATGAAATGTTCTTTTATTTTTGAGAAGACTATCACTATTCAAACAGAACAAACAATTGATAGTCCTGGAGAAAGCATTATTTAAAATATTACATTTAAAGACTAAAATTGGTAAACTATCTACTCGGGAAATCTCATAACAAGATCTCACAACGACTAGATAAAGAATGCCCAGAAAAAAAAACTATAAGCAAGTTTGAAGCATTCAACTATTAAATAAACTGAAATTTCTCTATTTGTGTTAAAGCGAAATCTATACTTATCATAACCACATATAGATACAAGAAAATCAAGCGAAAAATTAGAGACTCATTTTAGTGTTTTGATGATCAACTTTTGTAACGTGTGAAATTATTACGCATAACAGCAAAAAATTAATTTAAAATATTTTCTCATTGTGAAAAGCCTCACTTTATTGTCTAAAGACACATTGTCGCAGTAGTTGCAAAGCATCACAAAATAAGAACTTTGACAGAGCTAGAAGAAACAACTTCCATAGTTATGATTGTAATAAATTTCATTTTTTTCGGAAAGAACGTCCGCACCCTCAAATCATTAAAAACTTATGCATATAAAAGAAACCAAAAAAAAATCAATTTTTGCAATTACAAAATAGTTTTTTCAGGAACAATTATTTTAAGTAAAAATAAAAAATATAATAAATCCCCTCACCTATCATTGGGGCCATGAGTAGCATAATGATTCCTTCCATGAAATTCAAACATCCAAACGCTATTGTTTCTTCGTCTTTATCCATATACGTTGTTATGAGTATAGGAAAAATCATTGGTGCCGCCCCCACAATGAAGCCACAAGTACACATACAAGCCATTATGTAATAAAAGTTTCTGCTTATAGGAATAGCTGCGCCCACAATTCCATTCAGGACGAACGTCAACAAAGCATAAGTTTTCGGAGAAAGTATCTTCCTATCTAGGAATTGGCCAAAGGAGAGTCTTCCAAGTAAGTCAGCTACTGAATATCCAATAACGAAGTATTTACTCTTGTCAATTGAAATTCCATGATCACTCGCGTAATCAATGTTTACTGTTATTAAAGCAATATAAAGATAGGAAACAGCAGTTAAGTTCAAGCTTATGAGGTTGAATAAAGGTTTGATATTTATTCGCAAAAAGGACAGAAAAATACTTTTTGACGGTACTGAACTTTTATCAGTTGGCATAATAGAGTCACTCTGGGAACACTCTACTTTGATTTTTTCAACATCAAATTGGTTTCTTGTGCTTTCATTGCTGATGTTATCTTGATCATTTGCAAAAGCACTACTGAAGTAGTTTTGTGCATCTGCAGCTTTGTAATCACTGTTGCTTAATACAGAACATCCATCCAGGCTTATAAAACTGGTACTTCGTGTTTTTTCTTCAACGTCTTCATCAGAATATAAATTATATATTCTTTTTTCATTTTCGCAATTGAATACATTTTCTTCTAATGCTCGTTCTGTTTCCTGAATCTCAGCCGAGGAATCATATTTCTTTGTATTTAATTTTGTATTAGTATCGGTACAACTTCAACAGATTCATCAAAGCAAACATTTTGATTGGTACTGCTTACTTCCCCACACAGTGCAATGTCATTTCCTGCATTTGCTTCATTTATAGAGCTGACGCTGATATTCTTATTTAGTGGAGCTGTTACTGTTTTATCATAAAGGTTTGGATTATTAGATTCTCGGGAAGTGCAATTCTGTTGTTTTGAAACAAAATCGCGATCTTTTCGTTCTGGTGCATACTTTTCGGAATCTTCAAAGCCACTATTGACTTGACCTGCAACTTTTTGATCGATGATTTTACGTTGTAAGCTTTTGTTGACTCTTAAAGCCTTAGTACTGCTTCGATGCTTCAGCCATGGAGGTTTCTTAAGAAGCAGAGCCATTGGAAAAACATTAAGAATTAGACCGCCAATAATGAGAAACATTCCCTTAACACCATATTCAGAAAGCAATAGTTCTATCACAACAGGGAATATAAAAGCGCCGAAACTTTCACCAGCAAAGCCAAATCCAAGTGCTGATGCCTTGTGTTTTTCAAAGTAAGGGCCAATAGCCAACATATGAAGCACATTTGATAAGCCATATCCTATACCTAGAAAGAAAATAACATTTTCAATTAATTTCTTTACTTTTAATATTTGCATAACTAAACAAATTGCAGAAGATCCTGGATTAACCGAAGTGATAATGGAAAAATTATTTTTGCTTTAGATTTAGCCTTTAACTCTTTCCTTACTCTATCTCTTTTAAGTGCCGTTTTTACTTTTAGCCAGTGTCATCCGAAGTAATGTAAATGTGAAAGTGAGTTTGTTTGTTACGCCTCAATGCTTGACTATTGAATTGATCATCATAAACTTTGGCGTACACCAGGTTAGAGACATAGAAAAGGATAGTTGATACTTTTCATCCAAAAGAAAAGTGCTGCTCTCCAGGGAAATTTATCAAAAGACATTGCTACGCCTTAAAATGTCGTTTTCTGCACCTAAAAGTTAACTAATATTTTCCAATTCGGTATTATTGAAAAAGCTGAAAAATACTGCCTTCGTTGATTTTCCTTACACTCCGAAGTTCGAAAAGCCTAAATTGACTTCAAAATAATTATAAGTGTTTTTAAACAAGTGAAAACTATAATTTTCAAATCATCGCTGCATGGAATACCGAGCGTATAAAATACCTGATGGATAAGATAATCTGTTACCATTTTCTTAAGAAGCATTATTTTTGTAATCTTCTAAGCACTTTGCGGGTAACCTTAAGCAATTAAAATATTTCTTTTTTGATTATGTGATCGCTACTATACAGTTATAGTTTACTTATTAGTGCAGCTGACTAAGCACACATGCATTTAATTTTAATGGATAAAATGTCTTTAATTAAACTAATGCTTTTACAGATATTGTTACCCATATTTTTGAGGATTGATGATGCTGATTTGGATTTTGCTGGGAAAATGCTTTGAGAAAGTATTTTCTGTCTTTAGTGTGTTATATTACAAACAAAACTAAAAATAAAATTAATGTGCTGCTTAACGTTCGAATACCATGTAAAACACCCCAAAACATTGTAATCCAGAAGACATTTGGAGCAAAAAAGCACAGGATGCTTCCAAGCGCGGCAACGATGCTTCCACTTGCAGTGACGTTCCGAATACCAAACCGTTGTCCCAGGATTCCAACAATAGGTCCTAGAAGTAAACGAAAGTGAAAACTATTCAATTCAGCTATAAAAATTTAGTTACAAAACATGTACTGAATAAAAATCATCTGCTAGAGATATGGGCAGAAAAACTGAACGGTTCAAGGTAACAATTTAGAAACACTCACACACATACAATGGAAACATTTGGAATTGTTTTTATTTTTATTTAATTCGTTCTTAGTATCCTTAGTATCAACAAAGCATATCTTGCCTCATTTGCGTACACTGTTAAAAATTCAGGAAACTTTTACGGTAAAAAATACTGTAAAATGTTGCATGTTGCATTTACAGTACAGAAAATATTTACGGTAAATTGTACCTGAAAAAAGAAACGATTACAGCGCCAATTAATAAACCACATGAGTTACTACGCCAAACACTTAATACTCAATTTCTGTTCGCTATGTGTGGTCTATTTGGTACAGTGGATAGAGAAGCAAAGTGCGATAACCGCGTCTCGGGTTCGATCCTAGCTGCTCGCATTTTTAAACTAACTTTTCTCCACCGTCAAATTTTACAGTAAAATTGGATTTTACGGTGAAAGTTACTGGCAACACGGATACCAGTAACTTTTACCGTAAAATGTCAGGAAAATTTTTAACAGTGTAGTTAGTAGTAATTTAAAGAAAATGGGTGCACTGCCTATGAAAATGAAGCCCCCTATTCGGGAATATTTAATGACTCTTATTTACATATTGTCTCACGTTGTAGCGGTTTAATTTTTACGCTATTTTTATATGCAGTTAAAGTCTTCTAACTAACAATTAATATTTAAAACTGCTAACATACTAAAAACTACATAGTTCAAACACTTGATTTGACTTGTCCGTTTGAAAGAGCTGAAATTACAGCTGTTATGTTCTAATCCAGCGGAATGTTGAACGCGTAGAAAAATTCTTATCATAAAGCATCTTGTATTATATGTATTGCATTTCTTTATAATGCACAACTAAGGGATTAACCTTTGTTAAAGAAATCTCTTGTTTGTCTGTTTTGTTCCCGTAAGACTTCCTGTCAGTTAAGACAACTCATATCAGCTGACTGGAACTGCATATAATTCGCACATATTAAACTTTAGGACCAGTGTCAGATGTTGCGGCAAATGCCACCTGGAACAAAATGCTTTCCTGTAAGAAATAAAGATTAAGGCACGTGGAAGTGGCTACTGTGAAAACAAGGCCTTCACAAGGGGTAGAACACGACTATTGGCCTCCACCGAATAATAGGAGAAGCCTCTAACACTACCTCCAAAACTCTTGCATTGTTCTAAATACTTAGAAAAGCGCAGGCGGGAGCAAAACAACTTCGTGCGCGATATGCTCCCCGCTGCACTGTAAAAAAAAAAAAAAAAAAAACTGCTTTTTACTAGATAATCTCTAAAAAACTAGGATTCATTTTACTTTTGAAGTAACTTTACAGCTTTTTTTTTTTTTGGTCAATAGCACTACTTTCAAAGAAGCTGTATTATTAATAGTAAAGTTTGCAGAAACCCATTTTCACAGGAGTTTGCTAGTAAACGAGAAGTTTTTCATTGATGGTTATCCATGGTCTAGAGGACCTTTAGTTATCTTTAGTTATTTTTTAAGTTAGGCTCTACCAACAAATCTCACCTACAATGCATCTAACACTGATGCGCGTACTGAATGGCTTGGCAGCTTCTTCCCTGCCGACTCCGTAGCCACTGATGAGGGCCACATACATGACTCCCACGCTGCGGGCTATGCCGGCCATGAGGAAGTTGATGACAAAGCAGGCAAACGCCACCAGCCAGCCGATCGCCTGATCTGGGCCGGAAGAGGAGAATGTCACCATGGTAGTTTTCACTCATCCAGACAAAAACAAAAACAACTAGAGAGAAAAACATTTAAAGACAATTATTCATAGAAACTGCACATAAAATTTTAAATTGCATGATCCCTATTTTCGCAATTGTTAGTCCTTTATCCATTCTTCCAATTTCAAAAATAATCAAAATAAAAATCAGAGAAAAACACTGATAATTGCGAAATTTAACGTTTTATGTGGCCCTTAAGTCCTCCCATTCATTTTTTGGGAACTCTGACAAGCAGTAAAAAAAACTATTTCAGCACAAAAATTTAGACATTAGTGCTACTGATTGAATTTGGTATATTGTATAGAACGATTACGAAGAATTATGTATAATTTTGCGTCTCGTTTTAGGCATTTTACATAGTAGCGAATGTCATACAATTTCGCTTGCATGTATGTATATTATTTTCAAATCATTATTTTGCAAAAAAAACACATCTATTTTTTTATTACAAAAGCTGTATTTAAAAGAGTTTTTTACCCATTGACATACAATGACTAGTCTGACTCGTAGTCCTTTTTTTTGGTCCATTGCAGACGTTGAAAAGCCAGACTCATCAAGCCCTTTTTTCAGCAGACGCCGTCTTGTATACAATTACATTCCATAAGATTTAAAAAGAAATACGACCAAAATAGGGAATCTCGTACTTATCTTTACCCCTCCTATCCCCGCTGGCACAAACTTTCAATTTTGCCAACCCCTCTTCTTTTCCTTCAAAACATGGCATAATTGAAGGACGAACCAAAAAGAAATTTAACCTGAAGTTAATATTTTAACAATACAATCACAAAACTGTTGCGTTTTTGAAAAGCTTTGTGACTCTCGAAAAGTATATTAAAGCAGAAAGTTTAATTTTATTCCAAACAATCTATACAGCTAAAAGCTTTCGTTTAATATGTATTCTATGCGTATCAAATTATTTATAACACTATAAAGAGTTGAAAAGGGAAATGAGAAGAGAAACCACGATAAAATGTGACATCTTAAGTTAAAAAATTTCGCCTCCATAATTACTCAAAAGCTAATAATAATAATTTCATAATAAAATATTGATGTTTTTTATGAAGACTATTTTTCAAGTATATACATATTTAGCAATACATATTATTAGAAATAAATTTAAAATCACTTACTGAAATATTTCTTTGCAACAAAAATAAATATATATATACTAATATGGAAAAAAAGGAATAGAAACTTTAACTGACTTAGCAAGGATTACAACAGTCTAAAGGACTCAGGGTTGACTCTTAGAGTAGATTAGATTTATACAATATTTTGGACTTATCTCATAAATCAAGACAAAAAAAATCTTCCTTCAAGACAGAAAAGATAAGTAGCTGTCATGAATATACAAATGTAACACAAAGAGAAAAACAAATTTTTCGCTTTTTTGGTTCGAAAACGAACATTCTGGACATTTTTTGTAAACTATACATTATTGTGGTTCCTAAACTTATGGTCAAAAAGCATGTTTTGTACCACTGCTGTCCCTCTTTTTTTACCTTTGTCCACCCTAACATATTGCCAAAATTTCAACTTTTTGCTTAAATAAATAGACGGTGTTCAAAGCTCAAATAGTTATCAAATTTTTGTCTATTTTAAGTGTAGTTACGCAACAATAAAGTACCGCATACTTCTGACATCTTTCTAGCTGATTTTTATGTAAAAAAATCCCCTGAATTCAAATATGGGCACTATTTTAACCCATCGCTTCCCACTTTTCGAAAACGGTACCTTCCTCTTTTTTCCTCCTAATTTTTGACAATTTCGTTTCTATTCTTTGAGGAAGAGCTATACATTAATATTATTCTGTGGGGCTTGACAGGGGAAACATTTAAAATTTATTATTAACACTTATAGCAAATTAGAAGACTCACGAGGGTATTCCCAATCCTCCTAAAATATATAATATGTAATCAACTACTCATTTTTTTTACAGATTCAAAAAATTTCACTCATTTTTCGGTGCAAAACAAGAGTATTATACTCACCTCTAAGAGTCCCATGTCCAAGCTATAAAAATTTTTGTTTACAAACATAGTTTGTTTAATGCTCAGTGCATGGAGTAAAAAAGTAATAGGTGTCTCTTAAGCAAACATTGAAACAAAATACAGAATACTTATTGAATCTTTATAAAAATTCAAGTTTTAGGAACTATAATGAACAAGCTATAATTCTGAAACAGATTAATCATCTTTGGAAAAAACCAATACAAAATCGCATGTAAATCTCGCAAGCTAGGAGCTTTTACTCATTCACCAGAGAAAAATGCGTTGGCGCTGGAACAAGCAACATATCAAAAACAGGAAAATACACTGTCCAGTCAACTACTTTGACCACCTGTCAAAAACCTGAAAAAATACCTTTCGCAGAGCGGACTGCTGCGAAACGTGCAGGAAGAGATTTATTTAGGGCCCTGAAGGTATTCACTGGTAAATTGAGCCATGCAGACGCCAATGCTGTAGCCAATTGGGCTAGATTACGCGGATGAGGATCCATGGAGCGAATAACCCGATCGAGATGGTCCTACATATTCTCGATTCTGTTTGAATCAGGAGAGTTTGCTGGCCAGAGAAGAAGGGTAAAATCATTCTGGTGCTCTTCGAACCACGCACGTACACTAGCAGCTGTATGGCACTTCGCATTGTCCTGCTGGTAGATGCCATCATCCTAAAGGAAAAAACAATACACATGTAGAGGTGGATATGGTCCGCAAAGACAGATGCGTACTTGTATCAATTCATCGTGCTTTCAACAATGATGAGTGAGCTCAGAGAATGCGAGGAAAACATTTCCTCGCCCATAATGCTCCCGTATCCATCTTGGAAAGTTCCGGCAATGATGCAAGATGTTTGTTTTCAGAGGTTTCACGCCTTATACGCCAACGTCCATCTGCCCGATGGAGCATAAAATGTGATTCATCAGTAATTGCTACCTGTTGTCATTCAATAAACGTCCAGCTGCGGTACTGGCTTGCAAATTCAAGGGTTCGTCGTCGATGGACAGTAATCAGCATAGCTGCATGAACCAGTCTTGTGCTTCGGGAGCCTCGACGTAGCAACGTCCGCTAAATAGTAGTTTGGGAGATGATGTTAGTAGCCCCTTGGTTTATCTGGGGAGTCAGTTACTCAACGGTAGCCCTTCTATCAGCCCGAACGCATCTCCGCAGCCGTCGTTCGTCTCTGTCATCGATGGCCCGTGGTGCACCACATTTTCCACATCGCTGATTTTTGACAGTCCCATTTTGCCATGCACGGTACACTTTTATCAGGATGGCAAGCGAACAGCTCAAAAACTCAGCCATTTTGGAAATGCTTCCACCCTTGGCCCGAAAGCCAATGATTATGCCCTTTTGGACGTCGGATAAATCGTCCCGTTTTTGCATTACGCCAATGATAGAAATGGTTCCAAAAGCCCTCACACACCCTTTATACACCCTCAACTGCTTTGTGCTACCAGGTACCTTTTGTGATTGGTAATTTGACGTCGACGTCAAAAATACGTGGTGGTCACATTAATGTGGCTGGACTGTGTATAATAAGAAAAAAACAAAGCAATTAAGGAACGGAACATTACTCAGTACAGAAGGAAAATGAACCAAGAATAGTAAAAAAGCTTTAAACATGCTACTAATGAAGAAAGCTTAGAAGATGATCAATAAATTTACCTTTTGCAAAGTAGTGAGAAATGGGTACAGTGTGTTGTTTCTAAGAAATTATCATACGTTAGATTTACTGAAAAAATGTATCTTATGTATGCTTAAATGGTTGCTAAGGAGTTAAAAAGGGATGGTGCTTACGTCTTTAGTAATTACCTGGGTTCAAATTCTAAAACTAAAAGATTTATATGCAGTGCAATTCACATTTATATTTGGGACATAAAGCTTTTTCAAATGAGATATTTTATGCACATTTCATTTGCGATTTTTGTTATATAATTATTTTTCTGTAAAAAGGAATACCTACTCAAAACAATGTAGGGAGCATCTTTGTATTCTTGTTTTGTTCATTTCAACTAGTAAGTGCTCTTGAGAAATTTTAAAATTAAATATTAAATATTCATTGTTCAATTTTACCCAAACGATTGTCTAAGACCTGTTCTAAAAAGAGAACAGTTTTTTTTAAGAAATCTTTCTGCGTTCCAAAATATGTAAGTTGGATAATTGTGCCCTAAATATGTTTTGCTTTAACAAAGTATTTATCGCTAAAAAACTTCATCTCAGTTATGTTTTTCAGAGCAATATCTCAAAAATAAACAATCAGAAAAAAATGCATGATAAGATTAAATGTATAGTATTAGACTACATTTACTATAAATGTGACGTACTTTCAATGCAGTAAAAACGTATTTTTTCCGTGTAAAATCTTTGTCTCGATTATAATATGAGCAAATTCTACTTTGAAAATTATGCTAAATTAAAATATTAAATTCAACTATCATCTTCAGCAAAAACAATACTCCAGCTTGGTACTATTATGCTTAGCTGGTTCAATAAATTTATGACATAATTTAAAAATTTCTCTAAAATAATTGCTGCTTTAAACAACGCTGGTTTTTTTTTTTTTTTTTTTTTTTTTTTTTTGAGAGAGAGAGAGAGAAAGGGAAAGAGAGAGATAATATTGAAAAACAAAAGTTTATATTTTTAAGACGAAAAGCTATCCACTTAAAGTTACTTGTTATTTTATAAAATTGTATTTTTTCTGGCGATTCATTTCTACACAGCTAAACACTGCAAATTGACTTGGTACGTATTTATAATTTGTTTCCAATTAAAATTAATCTTGTATTGCTGTTGAAGAAAGAGATTTATTTGACGATCCTTTTCATTTCCGAGATTTTGTATTATTTGTCCCAATTAAAAGAAGATATAACGATAAGGTTTTTTCGGGAAAAAATGTTTTTCAAAGAATAGATTTTACTGTAGCAACTGAATAATGGATATAAAAATATATGCTATTGTTTATAAAAACAAACATAATTCGTGAAACACATGTAAAGTATTGTTTAAATTTGTTTTGACGAGTAGTTTCCAAACTATATGCGTTTTTATCTCCCAAATACTCTTTTCAATCGCTAACAACATAATAGTCGACAGCTAGAGAAATCAAGGTGAGCTTTAAAGTAGGGATGCACCGATTAATCGGCAGTACCGATTAATCGGCCATAATCGGCCACTTTGCCGATTATTAATAATCGGCAAAATCGGGCCGATTAATCGGCGGAAAAATATTTTTTAAATATTATTTTTTAAAGTAAACCTTTACTAAGAAATTATGATGAATAATTTTATTAACAGTAATAATAATCCTCACCGTTGATGTAAAGTTTTTAATACATTAATTCTCCTATTTTGAATAAAAATACACATAGTTAATGCAGCAACATTTTTCATCCGTCGATACTTTTCTCCTTGCTTTTAGATAATCTTCAATTTTCACAAAGAATAAGTCTTGAATTACATAGCTACTAATAATTGAAAAATTGAAACTGAAACAACTTCAAAATTGGATTGTTCACCACACAGACTCCCCTCCTTTTTTTTTTTTGAATTTTCATGTCTAGTTTACATAATTAGTAATGTGTTAATGCAATATTATTGACAAGAATATGAAAATTAGTTCAGAGAAATTTGATAAAAATTTGAAATTATTTTGGGAAAATTGGGAAAATGGAAAAAAAAAATTAGGAACTATTTCAAAAGTTAGAATTGTAAAAAAAACGAAGAAAAAACTGTAATGGTGAAATTGGTAGTACTGAAAACAACCATTTTAATCATTAATCGGCTTGACTGATTAACCGGCCGATTAGCAACTGCCGATTAATCGGTAATCGGTAATCGGCCAATTTGCTTATCGGTGCATCCCTACTTTAAAGGAAAATATTTCCAGGAGTTTAATTTTTGCTAGCTTAAAAAGTGGCATCATTTCTGCTCTAAGTAGCGTAAAAGCTACAAACAAATTCAATCATTTGCAGAAAGTCCAGGCTTTGAGCTGATTTAAACATTTTAAATGCTCAAGAAAAAAAATTTCCGCGACATTAGAAAGTGAATGAGAAAATTTCGCTTAAACTAGAATTTGCTTAAAATTGGAACATATTTAATTGCCATGACTGCTAACATGATCACAATTACGTGGCGTTTTGTGCACTCTCGTTGCTATAAGGAAAGCACTGGTATCCTTTGGTCAACAAAAGCTTGTTGAGGCTTTGATGTTGGCTTGTATATAGTAGGGTGGGGCGGAAAATAAAAATTTTTTCAGATCAACTTCTAACAGTTGCCAAAAGTTGTCTTTGGTGATAGTTAGCTTTTGTGCAAAATTTGAGAAAAATCGGTTAATATCTTCAGGGGGCGCTGCGATCGCTAAGTTTTACCAATAGCTTTGTTATGGATTTTATGGTTAAAATATCAAAAAGAATGCCTTTAGCTAGTTTCTTTGCATTCTTTTTTACTCAAAATATGTTTTAACGCAATAAAAGCATATGAAATAACTTACAAACATTATTTTATATGAGAAATTTATATTTTAAAAAAAATCACTTTTTTTCACGTTTTTGTTTCTTTTTAAATGCTTGAAATATAAATATATCATATAAAATAATTTTTTCAGAGTTATTTCGTATGCTTTGAATGTATGAATATATCTTATGAGTAAAAAAAATGCAATGAGATTAGCTAACCGGCATTGTTTTTCATATATTAACCATAAAATCCATAACAAAGCTGGTAAAACTTTGCAATCGCAGCGCCCCCTGAAGATATTAACCGATTTTTCTCAAGTTTTGCACAAAAGCTAACTATCACCAAAGACAACTTTTGGCAACTATTAGAAGTTGATCTGAAAAACTTTTTATTTTTCGCCCCACCCTATTGTATAGCGTAGCCCCGTTGTTTTACTTGTATAGAAGGTTCTTAAAGTAGAGGTATTAGTAAAGTATTAAGGTTAAAAATTATTTGCACCCTTTTACATCATTAAATAGCGCGATATAAGTTACAGGCGTTTGAAGTACAGTATTCGAATTTATCTTTTTCATTCAGATTAGTACCATTTTATTGTGTTACCATGGCTAGGTCTTTAAATTCGTTGTTGTTTCTTCCTTCTAATTTTTATTACTTAAAAGTATTTTATATTTTACAGTGGTTGTTTTAGATGATTTTAGAGCGCATTCAAATTTCATGACCTGTTTTTTTACCTTTATAAAAAGAGCATAGCCGTGCGGGTACAACTAGTACATAGTATAAAATGAAGTCTCAAAAAGCGTCTGTTTGTTTGAATTCAAAAAACTCAAAAATTACCCGGTTGATTTTGCTAAAAGTTTCAACGCTTGCTCCTTTTTGCACTGGAAAGGTTTAGGCATCAGTTCGAAAAAGATTCAATGAGTTCTTTTTTTATTCCAAGTTGATTTTCACATAAATTGCCGAATATTGGGTTTTAAAATTACTTGCACATATTAATGTTATCTGTCATTGGAAACAGCAAAAATTTCTGCGTTTGATACAATTTGTTTAAAGTCTCTGTCTTAAATACAGCACAAGTCATTTGCATTAAAACTTACTTTTTTCAAGGTTTCGCTCGATTTCAGGTACTACTTTCCTCATTAAAACCATCAATAAAAATTAAACTAATTGTTCCAGCTTTCTTTTATACACCATTGGATAGAGCAATATTGTAAACCCCGGATTTCTTTCAACTTACAGTCGGGGACCCACGCTTCTATCTTAAACAGCAAAAAAATATCAGATGTTTTAAGTACAGTGTTCGCATTTCTCTTTTTCATTGAAGTTATTAGAGTTTTACAGTGTTGCCATGGCTACGTCTTTTAAATTATTTGTTGTTTCTTCTTTCTAATTTTAAGCTCTCAAAAGTATTTTATTTCATGGCGGTTGCTTTGAATGATTTTAAAGCGAATTCAAACAACGCCTCCTAAATACTAAATGCCTGTAACTTTCTGGCTTTTAGCACAGAGCAAAATTTCATTCTTGGTTCAGGATACACTGCCATCTGCCAGAGTTCTTCGAGAAAGAGAAATTAATGATTGGTTCATTTCTAAATTTAAATTTAAAAATCAACCAATCAAAAAAATTGTTTCGAATATTGTTTGGATCCATCGCCAATAGCTGCAAAATGCAATTGGTTCACGATACACTGCCATCTACCGGAGTTCTTCAAAAAATTAACGATTGGTTCATTTCTGAATTTAAATTCAAAAATTAACCAATCAAAAAATAACAACGACATTATCGGATTGCCGCAAGGTGGCGCTTAAAGCTGAACCCATCTCGACGGTAGCGAAGCAAATGTTATAGGCATTTAGTATTTAGGAGGCGTTGATTCAAATCCCATGACCTGTTTGTTTACATTAATAGCACGAGCACAGCCGTGCGTGTACAACTAGTCAATATTAAACGCATATAGCTCAATAACAGAAAGGAAATTTGCTTTAAAACTGCTTTAAATGTGGATCTAAACGCTAAATTCAATTCAAATCTAATGAATCTAAGTCACTTATTAGTAACGGCTTTTTTAGTTTTTACATAAGTGTATGCTTAACTTCAACTTCCTTTCAGAATTACGATTAGTTTTAGAAACTGAAAAGTTGTTTAAAATATTCAGTAAAAGATATCATTTGGGCAATTGTTTTGCAATTAATAAGCAACTGTTACCTCATACTTCAGTAAACAGAATTAAACTTTGAAAAGCAATTTTGCTTCAACCGAAACACACAGCAATGCATTTCTTTCAAAGTAATTTCCCAGATTCGTACTGAGATTGATATTTTTATATGTTTAATGCTTAGAAGAAAATTGGAAATTACTTTTATAAAACTCAATTCTGAACTAAATCCAATCAATAAATCTTTGAGTGTTTTCCGTACTTTTACACTTCATGCTGTCTTTCTAGAATTTTAAAGGAATGTTACCATCTCAATTTTTCATGACGAGGCTAAAAACCTTTCCCCAAGAGAATATTTTTTAGCTTTTTCTATTTTATCTCGGAGTTCCATCCGAAATATATCCCCATTTTTGTCATTCTGTAAGTTACGAATGTCACGGTATGTAACATCAATAAATTCTTTATCATCCGCCATTACCCCTCAAGAGACATCTAACGGTAAGATTTGAAGTACACGTTTCAGAAAGTGAATTTTCAGCAAAGATAAGCAGAATTGAAAAAAAGAAGGAACCACCGAGAAAAAATATATTTGATTTTTAAAAACATATTTTAAACAGACAGAAAGAGATATTCACTTACATAATACAAGGGTGGATATTTTTTTTTTTTTTTTTTTTGCTGCTAATAATGTTACGCTAAGTGAAAAAGACGAAAAGTGAGTTATGATTTACAAGAAAAAATGCGCATAATTGATAACTTTTTGACTTTAAATCTTTAAAATTGCAGAAGAAAACAATATATGAAAGAATAAATAGCTAACTCATTCAATTTTTTTATGTATGCTGTATTCATTTTTTCAAAGTTTAATGGACATGTTTTCAAGATGTTGCAATGTTTTTTTGAAAAGAATTTCGATTGCATTTCAGAAATAAATAGCTTTTAGTATCCATTATTAAAGTATTTTAAAATTTTGTTTCAAAATATTCTTACTTAAACTTTATTTTTTAGTTTTTCTTTACATTTACTTTAAGGTACACTTGCGAAAGCTTTAGATTAAATAAATGTAACACCCCATAATATTTTTGTCAAAAAATTAAAACGTAGACATTAAGTAAAATCTCAATGCTTTTTGGTATGCTTTATTATCTTAAGTAAATATTAATGTAATAACATGAGCATAAAAATATAAAACAGGGAAGTGATTCGGCTCATTGCGTCTTTAGGTAGGTTAAAAAAACGGAACAAAACATTTTAAAGCGATAAAAACCTCCTATAATATTTTACCGTAATTAGTATTCACATCACAATCGGCAGTCCTTACGTCACAGTCCGTGTAATTATATACACAGTACAGTCACATTAATGAGACCACCACGTACTTTCGACGTCGACGTCAAATTACCAATCACAAAAAACATTTGGTAGCACAATGCAGTTGAGGGTGTATAAAGGGTGTGTGAGGGCTTTGGAAACCATTTCTATCATTGGCGTAATGCAAAAACGGGGCGATTTATCCGACGTCCAAAAGGGCATAATCATTGGCTTTCAAGCCAAGGGTGGAAGCATTTCCAAAATGGCTGAGTTTTTGAGCTGTTCGCTTGCCGTCGCGGTAAAAGTGTACCGTGCATGGCAAAATGGGACTGTCAAAAATCTGCAACGTGGAAAATGTGGTGCACCAGGAGCCATAGATGACAGAGGCGAACGACGGCTGCGGAGATGCGTTCGGGTTGATAGACGAGCTACCGTTGAGCAACTGACCCCCGAGATGAACCAAGGGGGTACCAACATCATTTCCCTAACTTCTATTTAGCAGACGTTGCTGCGTCTGGGCTCCCGAAGCACAAGACTGGTTCATGCAGCTATGCTGACTACTGTCCATCGACGACGAACCCTGGAGTTTGCACGCCAGTACCGCAGCTGAACGTTTTTTGAGTGACAACAGGTAGCATTTACTGATGAATCACGTTTTATGCTTCATTGGGCATATTAATGTTGGCATGTAAGACGTGGAACGTCTGAAACCAAACACCCTCAACCATTGCCAGAGCGGTCCAAGCTGGAGCCCGGAGCATTATGGGCTGGGGAATGTTTTCCTGGCATTCTCTGGGCTCACTCATCATTGTGGAAGGCACGATGAATTGATTCAAGTATGCATCTGTCTTTGCGGACCATGTCCACCCCTATATGTGCATGTGCATTGTTTTTCCCCAGAATGATGGCATCTACCAGCAGGACAATGCGAAGTGCCATACAGCTGCCAGTGTACGTGCGTGGTTCAAAGAGCACCAGAATGAGGTGGCCAGCAAACTCTCCTGATTCAGACAGAATCGAGAATATGTAGGACCATATCGATTGGGTTATTCGCTCCATGGATCCTCATCCGCGTAATCTAGCCCAGATGGCCACAGCATTGGAGTCAGCATTTCTCAAACTACCAGTGAGCACCTTCAGGACCCTAAATAAATCTCTTCCTGCACGTTTCGTAGCAGTCCGCTCTGTGAAAGGTGGTTTTTCTGGCTTTTGACAGGTGGTCACATTAATGTGACTGGACTGTGTACTATTACGGATTTAAATAAGATAAAATTATTAGACAACTATTACGAATGGTAGGAGAAATATTCATCTATTTTGTGGAAAGAGATAGTACGCGTGCAGCCCAGCTAGGTGTTGCTTTTCAGCATGATTTAGAAAAACTTAGCAGAGAAAGTCTGCTATGGTTTTGGTTTTGCACGCGTTTCAATCCAAATTTCAAAAAGTACATTAACACCTCTCTCCTTTTCCGTGCTTTAAATTCAGTTTTTTTTTATGTTCCTTTAAATTTATACTTCAGCAGCATAAATCTTGTACCTTTTTAAACAGCTTGAACTCTGTTTTTGCAACCATTAGTCCAAGATGCATGCGTTCAATGACAAAAACTCTCAAAATGAACTGCGGAGTTCAGATAATAAAGTTTCAAGCGAAACAAATAGTAAATAAGTATATACTAAATCTAACTTTTCTGCGGACCTACTTCCTCTAACTTATATTTAAGGACATCAAAACCATGAGGAAAACAATTCGAACACACAACGTTTGACTTTAGTCAGACCAAGTTTTATAGAGATATGAATATCAACCTTTTTTTTTTTGACTTACACTACTTTACACTCGCTGTAAATAACACCTTTTTAGGGAAAATATAGCGGCCAACATATCATAGAAAAGCATTCACATTAATTTTTCAATAGCAATGAAAAATATAAATATTTTGCATCATTTACTTCTACAACACGTCATTCTTCTGAAAGGACAATATGTTCCAATCTCATTTTCTGCACGTTTCCTAAACATTTTGAGCTGGAATACCTCTTCGAGTTTTGGTCACACGAGCTGTTTTAATTATTTTTTGATGGGAAATATCTTCCTAAGTACAAGTTAGGGGATTAAGGGTCTGCACAAAAAAAATAGATTTTGTTTTTTTTTTTTTTTTCATTTATTTTCTTTCCCGCTTCGAACGTTCAATATCTAAAATCTGCAACTTGCTCGGACTCAATGAAAGTATACATCTGGGACAAACGGTTGCAAAAACAAAAATCTTGCAAGTTAAACGGGAGCTCACTGTGTAACATTTGGATAAAATATGTTGAAGATAATGGTCAGAACGTGTTGAATGTGATACATATCGTATGTAATTCAAATTTATATTTTAATTATTATTATTTATATTATATATATAATTTATTTATAATTATTTGCTATAACCGCCAAGTTAAATTTTAATATCTCCCCGAAAGTTCTCTTACTTCTCCCCTCTGTAATTAATTTTATTTTCGATCTCCCGCGGATTTCTCCCAGGGATCTCCTCAGCCAATCAGAGGTTGGCTCTACTCCAGCTAGTCGCCCCCCTCCGGGCGGCTCATTTCCACCAATAAGATGACTTAAAAGGTAGGGGGCTGCGCTCCAGGTACTTCCAACTTCGAATTTAGACTTTCGTCCTATGCACATTATCTGAAGATAAAAAGTTACTAAGAAGTCGAAAATGCATAATTCTTTCGTTATTAGACCTGGCAAGAAAACGAAAGCCTTCTTTTTTAATTTTTACTTTTAAGGGCTTTCTTCTACGAAAATCATGACTTCAAGATACCGAACTGATCAGTTAGAGCAGTGGTCAGAAGACACACCCAAATGCAACTATAGTAAGAGCTATAATTACTCAAAATGTTAAGTTTAGTCAGCTCCATTTCTTTGACCATTTCAATTCTGTCGCTCCACTACGGTCTGATTTTCTTAGGTAAAGCCTTTCGCGTATTTACGCATGCGACAAGTCTTCTCTGATCTTATTAAAATAGGGGTAGTAGGGAAAATAACAGAAAAGGGAAGAATAATAAGAAGCATTTTGAGTCGTATCAAACAACGTAGTACGATGCTAATTTCAAATACATAGTTTAGTTGAATGTGTCAAAAGGATAGCAAAAATGCAAGTTTTAAATTAAAAACTTCCGAAAGTTCTCATTCACAACCGATCACCCCTTTTCAAAGTGAAACAGTTCCCGAGTACTAGGCGCGGTCATCACGGACGAACAGTACCTTTCACTGTAAAAAAATAGCAACTCGTCATTGCGAACAAACGAAGAAAATTATAATTTCGACATGTTGAATTCAAATTATGTTCAAATTATGTTTTACGCAATAACGAGTTGTATGGTGTGTGTGTGTGTGTGTGTGTGTGTGTGTGTGTGTGTGTGTGTGTGTGTGTGTGTGTGTGTGTGTGTGTGTGTGTGTGTGTGTGTGTGTGTGTGTGTGTGTGTGTGTGTGTGTGTGCGTGCGTGCGTGCGTGTGTGTGGGGGGGGGGATTTCATAAGCACTGCCACACGAAGGAGCAAGAGCCAGTGTATGTGCATGGGAGGTGTAGCACCAAGCATCCATCTTACGGAAGACTCCGGGACCAATTTGGGAAACAACCCATGCAGCAACTGAGGTTGAAAATGAAAATAAATAGCAACTCGTCATTGTCCCCCCCCCCCAAAAAAAATCAACCAAAACAACGTCGAAATTAAAACAGCAGAATTACTGGTCAGTAGTACTATGTATAACCAAGGATTTTCCGACAGCAAAATTTTAGAGAAGTGAAAACTAATTCTGAATTCTCTTGTTTCATTGCGAAGCTTAAAATTCCTTTCAATTTCAAAATCAGAAAATTTTGTTCAAAACATGAATAAGTAAATAACTTTCTGTGCTTTAACGGCAATTTAGTTTCATTTTTCCATCTGACTGCCCTTTATTAAATTTCAAAACAGTAGTGCATATCTCGTCTTGTTTTCTGCACGGAATCTTCCTACCGTACTATGTTTCAAATTTTATCTCACATACATTCCTTTTTATGCGAAATAACATTCTTTCATTTTTGCTATCCCTTTGGGCAAAATGAACAGAAAACATAACGCCAATAAATTCTTTATCTATGAGCCCGAAGTCTCAAGTGGCCACCAAATCTTAAAGATATTTGATACACGTACCGTAAATATTTTTTGCTTTCTGTCTCGAGAAAAAGGAGCAACGGAGCTTAAAATACTACACAGTGGTTGGGAGAATACAGGGCTTTCAATCCAAATTCCTTCACGAAGTAAATTCTGATATTATAATAAGATTATTTTATTTCTATAGTACGACGTACTTTGTACCCTTGTATTAGAAACAAGTTCTTACTTAAGTAAGATTTTACAAAAAATAAAGGGAAATAATCCATGTTTATGTTTAGCTTTGCTGAAAAGTACAAAGGATATAACATATCAGACGGACTTATTTGAATATTTTCTTCCCATAACCTCAAAGAGTCTGAATTTATTAAGCGCAACATTTCAATGCAAAATGACTACGCTTGTTTTGAATTTCAAGGACTTAGTTCAAGACAAGAAAATTTGAACTATATGTTCATGTGAGACCAGTTAGCTTTTTATCTTGAACAAAACTATTTTATAGATTAAAACAATCCACTTCTCTGATTACTAAAACACTGTGCTCCTACTCAAAAAAAAAAAAAACTTTAGCTGAAGCAAACTTAATTTGGCAACATGTAAAGGCCAAGTACCAGCCCATAGAATATCATCCATGATCACTAGTAGTTACTGGAGTGCTTTAAATACGTTGAAAACACTAAGACCTCCAAACCGTTTTGTAAGTGGAAAACTAGAGAATCTCTTTAGTCGCTGTTGTCATCCAGCTACAATTTCATTAGTAGTTGCGGTTTTAAATTAGTAACCACTTTGTTTGCTCAAAGGTAAAAACAATTTTCTAAATTTACAGATTACAAATGTTTTTTACTTTATTGAAGCTAATAATCATTGAATACATTAATTGTAAAATCAGTAATACATTCTTAAAAAGTTAGTTCATAAAGGCTGCTACTTGAGTTTGGGAGAAAACATATTAAAAATTACTTAATGCCTTTTGTAAACTTTCGGATCATTAATATTTTTTCTATAGTGTCAATTGACAGAGGATATTGCCACGAGCATCCCAGTGGAGAGGTTTGAACTTTCTCACTTTGTCATACTGAGTTTCTTGAACAATGTTTTTTTTTTTTTGGCAATAAATACAATTTTGTGATCCTGAACATTCAAAACTTTGAAATACTAACGTTCGCCTTAATCTGGGATCTTTAGGACTTTCTAACTACACAACCTTTAAACACTTCATAAAATATTGCAACATTACAAAAACCGAAAAAGTAATCAAAAACCAATTGTTCAAAATTGGTGCAAAACAAGCTGAGGCAAAATTTTATTGAGCCTCAAATAGCGGTTGAAAAATAAAGGATGTTTCTGAACTTCAATGTGAACAAACATAGTTGCAAAAACGTCTTACATCATTCTGATAAGATATTTTCATTGTATGTAATACTATTGGCAATCTCGAAAATCTGGCTTATAACGTCATCTTGATATAAACGCCATAAATACACTGTTAAAAATTTTCCTGAAATTTTACGGTAAAAGTTACTGGCATCCATGTTGCCAGTAACTTTCACCGTAAAATCCAATTTTACTGTAAAATTTTACGGTAGAGAAAAGTAGAGTTAAAAAATGCAAAAAGCCAGGATTGAACCCAAGACGCAGTTATCGCACTTCGCTTCTCTATCCACTATACCGAACAGACCACACATGGCGAACAGAAATTGAGTATTACGTGCTTCGCTCAGTAAGTCACGTGGTTTATCAACTGGCGCTGTAATCGTTTCTTTTTTATGGTACAATTTACTGTAAATATTTTCGTTACTGTAAATGCAACATTTTACAGTAATATTTACCATAAAAGTTTCCTGAATTTTTAACAGTGTAGCTCGAAATCCCCAGTGTCATTATAACCGAAGTCAGATAAATTCTTAAACGTGATGAACCAAACTACTTTTAGTTTTTATTTGTATTCTTTAATTTTTTGCTCAAATGTCTGAAAGTGAACAAGGAGAGAGTTTTAACTTAGGACGCGTTTTGTTTTTCTTTAACTAAATGTTTTAAATATTTTTAAATGTTATCAAGCTTAAGCACTGAACTAATGCTATTTTTCCGAATGTAACATGCTTTTAGAAACTCATCTTTTTTGTTGAAGTTTACTTAGAGTGCTGTTTTAATTGTCTATACCATTAATCTTGTGAAAATGTAGTCTAAAAGCATCCTTATAAAAGCGTACATTTCCGTAATTAAAATCAACATGATTAAAGCTCTACAACATGGAAATCCAAAATGATCAAAGTTAAATAACAAGTGCAGCATTTAATTAATTTCACTTACAGCATTCTGTTTAAGATTTCTCAACATCTTTAAATTAATTTATTACTCTAAGCATTTATTGTACTCTGACGCATTTAATCTATTATAACGATTTGAGAAGCAACTATGAGAGAACAAATCTTAACTAAATATAATCATTTTCGAAACAAAATGATAAATTGCATGTAAGTATTTAATTTTGAAACAAAGAAATTGCAATTAAATTAACTTACATAACATTCCATGTCTAAACAAATTTCTAAATGCGCCATTTTAATTTCAATTCTTCAGTATTTACTTTTACGGATTCGTTCCGTAAAATATTACTTTAACTAATTTAAATAATAAATCATTTATACTTATTGCACTTTTCATTTTTAAAGTAATCCATAGCAATCTTTTAAGCAATTATGTCTTACATTTCTAGGTTTTCTTACACAAAGTACTAAATAATGCCTCTATGCTTAAACAAAGTAGTATTTTAGAAAAATGGAGCTTTTACCAAATTAGTTTTAATTGGTAAATAATTGCTGCAACAGCAAAATTAACGAGTTATGGCTAACTTAATTAATGAGGAGTTTTGAGATGATTAAAAGAGATAAGAACGATTGCGAGTGTTTCTTTGTGAAACTTTTCTCCGTACTTGTTAGCAATTAAATATCGCTAAAATTTTAACTGGATTAAAAGATTCGAAACTTGCTGAAGTGTTTCATTGAAGGAGAGTAATATTTGAGGCAAATAAATAATTTTATAGCAGTGGTTTGTAGAAATACGTAGATAAACTACAAAAAAAACTTTAAAAAACTGCTACTGAATTGCGCTTTTTAAAATACAGTTGATTCGAAAAAATTTCATTGAGCTCATTTGCCACAAGGATGCACGATCAGCAAAACTGCAAACGGGAGGTCACGGGAGTTTGCTGTGACCTCCTCAAAATGTCCTTATTTGGTAAAGTTTGTCTTGCATTTCAGAAAATTTGGGGACGTAATTGCAATTTTTAAATGTCTGTATCCTTTTCATCAGATATACTTTCGGCGCATACTCGAAATACTCGTATTTTATCATTCGGGAAAAATTGGAGTTCCAATTCCGAAAACTGAGAATTTCTACACTTCCAAAAATTTTAATTCGGGGTGTCCCTGTATGCGATTTAGCATAAAATCCATAGCAATCTGGATTGTACAATTTGGAAATATTGCAATAAGTTTACTAGGCTACAAACTACAATCAATTAAACATAAGTTATTGTGATAATAAATTATGAATATATGTATAATGTTTGTAATTTCTATATAACCTGCTATACAGGGTGTTCACTCCAATCGTGGACCAATAGCTAATTTCTAAACCGTTAGAGATAAGCATATAGTTTATTTAGGAAAAAATCTCCAAATTACGAAAGGAATTTTGGGTCTATTCAATGTTTTTCAAAAAATCAAATTTTGAAAGAGTTACGAAATTTAAATTTTTATACAGCCCCCCCAGTCCTATCAATTATATTTAGTAAAACATTCTTGACATTGTAACGTTTAAAACTAAAAAAAATCACTCTTCTACCACAAAAATTGACCGAGTTATGACGTTTTGAAAAATCAAGATTTTGCATTGTTTCATGGCGTTATCGAGGGAGCGATCTCTCGAATCGTAATCTTTAGTCGGGGGTCCGCGGTATTTCACTTCCGAATACCAGTGTGAAATTTGGTACAGAGCTTAGGTACATATATAAGAACAATAAAACCGCCGGGGGACACTTGATCAGGGGTCATGAACTCCCGTGATGACGTCATCAAAATGGCCGCTTTTACAGGTAAATACGTTCGTTTAATTGCTTAAAACTCCATCATAGATTAAAATATTGCAAAACTCAAATGTATCATCTGAAAGCGCTTTAATAGAGCTATTTAGAAATATATAATTTTTCTTTCTGAGGTCAAGGGCCCACCTGTAATGACGTCATCAAAATGGCCGCTTTTACAGGTAAATACGTTTGTTTAACTCCCCTAAAACTCCATCATAGATTTAAATATTTCAAAACTCAACTATATCATCTGAAAGCTCTTTAAAAGAGCTATTTAGAAAGATTTGATTTTTCTTTCTAAGGTCAAGGGCCCACCTGTGATGACGTCATGAAAATGGCCGCTTTTACAGGTAAATACGTTTGTTTGACTCCCCCTAAAATTCCATCATAGATTCAAATATTGCAATACTCAACTATATCAACTAAAAGCTCTTTAAAAGAGCTATTTAGGAAGATTTAATTTTTCTTTCTGAGGTCAAGGTCCCACCTGTACTGACGTCATCAAAATGGCCGCTTTTACAGGTAAATACATTTGTTAAACTTCCCCTAAAACTCCATCATAGATTCAAATATTGCAAAACTCAAATATATCATCTAAAAGCTCTTTAAAAGAGCTATCTAGAAAGGTTTAATTTTTCTTTCTAAGGTCAAGGGCCCACCTGTGATGACGTCAGTTGAGGCCATTTTGATGACGTCATTACAGGTGGGACCTTGACTTCAGAAAGAAAAATTAAATCTTTCTAAATAGCTCTTTTAAAGAGCTTTCAGATGATATATTTGAGCTTTGTAATATTTGAATCTATGATGGAGTTTTAGGGGAGTTAAACAAACGTATTTACCTGTAAAAGCGGCCATTTTGATGACGTCATCACAGGTGGGCCCTTGACCTTAGAAAGAAAAATTAAATCTTTCTAGATAGCTCTTTTAAAGAGCTTTTAGATGATATAGTTGAGTTTTGCAATATTTGAATCTATGATGGAGTTTTAGGGGGAGTTAAACAAAGGTATTTACCTGTAAAAGCGGCCATTTTGATGACGTCATCACAGATGGGCCTTTGACCTTAGAAAGAAAAAATAAATCTTTCTAAATAGCTCTTTAAAAGAGCTTTCAGATGATGTATTTAAGTTTTGCAATACTTGAATCTATGATGGAGTTTTAAGCAGTTAAACGAACGTATTTACCTGCAAAAGCGGCCATTTTGATGACGTCATCACAGGTGAACCCTTGACCTCAGAAAGAAAAATTATGTCTTTATAAATAGATCTTTTAAAGCGCTTTCAGATGATATAGTTGAGTTTTGAAATATTTAATTATATGATGGAATTTTAGGGGAAGTTAAACAAACGTATTTACCTGTAAAAGCGGCCATTTTGATGACGTCATTACAGGTGGGCCCTTGACCTCAGAAAGAAAAATTATTTTTTTCTAAATAGCTCTTTTAAAGAGCTTTTAGATGATATATTTGAGTTTTGCGATATTTGAATCTATGATGGAGTTTTAGGGGGAGTCAAACAAACGTAGTTATCTGTAAAAGCGGCCATTTTGATGACGTCATCACAGGTGGGCCCTTGACCTTAGAAAAAAAAAATTAATTCTTTCTTAATAGCTCTTTTAAAGAGCTTGCAGATGATATAGTTGAGTTTTGAAATATTTAAATCTATGATGGAGTTTTAGGGGGAGTTAAATAAACGTATATACCTGTAAAAGCGGCAATTTTGATGACGTCATTACAGGTGGGACCTTGACCTCAGAAAGAAACATTAAATTTTCTAAATAGCTCTTTTAAAGAGCTTTCAGATGATATGTTTGAGTTTTGCAATATATCAAACTATGATGGAGTTTTAAGCAGTTAAACGAACGTATTTACCTGTAAAAGCGGCCATTTTGATGACGTCATCACGGAATGACCTTGACCTCCGATCAAGTGTGTCCCGGCGTTTTTTTGTCCTCCTATGTGAATTTAAGCCCCACATAAAATTTCAGACTGGTATCCGGAAGTGAAATATGTTTGCACTAACTCCACGGACTATTTTCGAATTATGCAGTTGCTCTTTATGCCATACTCAATATTTTGAGACAGGTTGCTGCAAGATCATGCGGTCAAACCGTTTTCTGATCTGACAAAATCGTACTGTCTGTCATCATGTTTACATGAATATTTGATAGACATGTTAATATGAATAGTTGATTGACATGTTAATATGGATATTTGATTGACATAACTTCAGGCTAAGCCTTGGAAACTACCTTCCAAGATACTTTTAAGACCTCAATTTCAAGAACTCTACCGGAGATGGTCCCGAAACTTCACTCCCACATGAACTCGCCGTTGATCGTATGGATTAGTGCTCTTACAACTATAATTTCGAAAAATTTCTGGGAACAGTTACTGACCTCCACTTTCTTTTTTGCTCCTTTTTTCGTGGAGCGCACGAATATCCCTCTTTCCTAACATAACCAAACTCTAAAAGTGCGTTTGAAAAGCTGTAATTTAGCAAATTGCAAGAAATATTCATTGAAACTTCAACTAAAATAAAAAAAATGCAGCAGATTATCTCCATGCCTCATTTAATCTAATTGTTAACAAAAACATCTTTCAAAAGAGAATTTTTAAAGCAAGGATTTTGAAAAATCGCATGATGTGCTGTCTTGGACCTATTGCTCCTCCTAATATGTTTAAAAAAAGCCCTACTGGCGCGTTTTTAAGGCTTAAAATTTTAAAATTTTCTGGGAGTGGGTGCCCCAAAAACTGCTCTAACATCGCCACAAATCGCATAAAATTGCGTTTTTTTTTTTTTTTTTTTTTTTTTTTTAAGGTACAGTATGCAAAAATTTATGCACTTAAACTAGGTTCATATTACAAATGTGAAAGTGCAGTTTAACTTACGGTCTTTGTTACGAATGATATATTAGTAAATATGAACTTCTTTTTATTGCAAAATATAAATTTGAATATTTATGACTGTAAAATTGAGATCACGAGTAAAATGCGCGCCATAATTTGTTTTTCTCCCGCTAAAGTAACCGTCAAGAAAACTAGCCCAGGTCTGGTTGAAGTTACATTTTCAACTTCATTTACTTTGAGAGGAGCGGGGGGGGGGGGAGGGCAAACACTGTTCACATTTGGTTGAGAAAAAACGAATCTCCCACTGGAGGAAAATCCTACATATGCTACTAGTTGATTTATTTAAAGTTCAATTCACTACGAACAAAAATTATCTTTGCACTTTCTCTAACGACAGGGATCCGCTCCGAACTCTGATTCATGAAAGGGGTCCGCTGCTTAAAAAGTTTGGGAAGCCCTGGCTTAGTTAATATGCATATAATTTACAGTCACATTGTCCTGCAAATTGCGTGGTACGTCATTCAGGCAATACGTAATGTAGTACAGATCCCTGATGAAAAAATAATCACTATACAACCGAATCTTCTTAAATAGCGTCGTTTCAATGAGACGCAAGGTTATTGCATAAACGAAATTCTGGATTGTGGTAGCTAACAAGGGCCAGCAGGGGAAAAAATGCAGATTTGACGATGCTCAAAAATGTAATACTAATTGTTGGGTTTTTTATTAAATATTAAGAAAATTATTAACATTAGTGGAAAAAAAATTCATCCTACAAAATATTTGCTCTTATGAGAGTCCCCTCCTCCCAGCATGTATTGATTACGAGATCATCAAGAATAATTACTAACTACTTCAATTTTTTACTTTTTCTTTTATCGCTAATTATTTATATAATTTAACAGTTACCTTATCCTTCAAATTTTGTAGTACGTTATTCCAGTACTCCAATTGAATACACGTTTTCAATTCGTGCTAGTAGAAATAAATTTATTTTGCACAATTTGGTATTACGGCTGAGCCTTGCCAGTACGCATGGCCAGAGCATATTAGGAATTCTCCGTTAATATCGACCATAATCATGAAAAAAAAAATAACCTTGCAATTCTTTTCGAACTAGTGATACCTACATGTTTACTTGTAGGACATTGTTTTGACTGGATAGAGAATACACTAACCTATAATATAATATTTTTGTCCTACAGTTAGTATAAGAAAAGTGGTCTTGTGGTACCAACAATTTCTGATCGTAGGACCGGGATAACGTACCACGCAATTTGTAGGAAATTGTGACTGTTAAATTATATACAGTGAACTCTCACTTATACGCCGGCCCAAGGGACCAACAGAAAAGGCGCATAAGTGAGAGAGACGTATAAGTGAACAAGCCTATTTAAAGGCCAAAAACGCAACATAGTTTCTAATGAGAGAATGAAATAGAATGTTTCTATAGAAAAGGGACATATTACTACTGTTTGGCAATTACTGTAACGCAACTATACTAATAAAGAGAAAACAAAAATTATAGCATGCATAATTACAAACTTCTTTTTTTTTTTTTAACTATGCATATTAGATAATTGTCCCTCTCTTAACACTAATTCATGCGGAAAAAATGCCTTCCGTGAGAAATAAAAGCGAAAGATTAAAGGGAAAAATAAAAAAACAAATTCTTATTTTTTAATGAAAAAAAAATCTTATTTTTAATGAAAAAAAAATCTTATTTTTTAATGAAAAAAAATCTTATTTTTTAATGGAAAAAAAAATCTTTTTTTTTAAAGAAAATAAATTGAATTTTTTACATTTTAGGGAAAATTCGGCGCATAAGTGAAATATTTATCTTTAGAGCGACGCCTAAACGAACGATACTATCATTATTTTGCTATGGAATGTGCTGGGACCATTAAAAACCGTCGTATAGGTGAAAAAAGCTCATAAATGAAGCTGCGTTTAAGTGAGAGTTCAATGTACATACACTGCTCGACATTGAAAATGGCAACACCAAGAAGGAGTGGTCAGAAATTCATGCAAATTTTACCGTAGACGCACGTCACTGAGTTATGCAAATGATATGAAATGCGCAGCTCTCCGACGCACGTGAAGTAAGATATAAGAGAATGAAGTTGAAAAGTGGGCTATGCCGCGGGCATAGCACCGTGCACCAACTGCTTCGTGTCACAAACTACGTCATAGAAGGACTTAACAGAAATAAGCATACAGTCGGTATGTTCCTTGACGTGCAAAAAGCTTTTGATCGTGTTTGGCATGAAGCACTTATTTTCAAGCTGATCGATTGCGACACCCCCCACTACCTAGTCAAAATTGTCAAAGGATTCCTCGAAAACCGCACTTTCCAGGTCAAAGTTAATGACAGCATCTCAACAAAAAGGAACATCCTCTTCGGGGTTCCGCAGGGAAGTAAGCTCTCCCCCCTGCTCTTTAACGTCTTCACCAATGACATCCCAAAGGATAACAATGTTTTGCTCGCCCTTTTTGCTGATGATATTGCTGTAATCGCTAAACACTACAACCCCCGCTCCCTTCGTAAGAATACACAACTCTACTTAGATGCGTTAACGGAGTGGTACAATAAATGGTGTCTCGAAATCAATGCTTCCAAAACCCAAGCGATTCATTTCAAAAAATCGCATAACAAAAAACCTCCAGCTAACCTGTCAATAAATGGCCGCGTCGTCAACTTCTCTCGCGAAGTAAAATACCTAGGCATCACCTTCGATCAGGGGATGTATTTCAAATCCCACATTAAGAAAGTTGTCAAAGGTACGAAAAACGAACTCCACATACTGAGACCACTCCTGGGGTACAAGAGTAAGTTATCCCTTGATAACAAAAAACTCCTCTACAAATCAGTGATCCTTCCTACTCTACTCTACGGTGTGGTTATCTGGGGACAGGCTGCCAAAACTAATATTAACGACATTCAAGTCGTGCAGAATCGTACTATCAGAAACATGCTCAACGCCGAGAGATTCGCCAAGGGCGTCGTCCTCCATAACCAACTGAAAATTATTTCGATCTCCAAGTTTATTATCAAAACTGCCAATACTTTCTACAACTCACTCTACGCCCACAGCAATAAACTCATTTACGATCAGACAGCCTTCATCAACAAACATGATAAATATCATTACCCTGCGTACTCTCGGTTACTTGATTATGATTCGTTGAGCACCGCCAACAACCCCCTTCCAAATCCGCAGTTTGCCCCCACTTAGGGTTGCACCTCTTGGAGATCCAGCTCTCCTTGTCTTGTATTTATGTTGATGTTCGTCTCGTGAAAAAAAAAAAAAAAAAAAATCTTGCGAAATTGATGTGACTGTTTAATCACGAAACTTATTCTAAACGTTACCTCCAAAGGTACAATTTTCAGCATGTATTTTCGTTCTCGTATCTACCCTCACTGCCCCGCTTCGCGGGGACGAAACGTAGGTTTTCCGTCTTGCATCCTCAAAAGCTTGATTTTAAAAGGACTCGGGGTAAAAGGGTTCGCTCTGAACGCCCCCTTAAAATGTGCTGACCGACCGACCGAGTGGGCTATGTTCATGTTGGTTTTTCTGCCAGACTAATTATCGGAGAAATTTGGTTTTTGTCTCGAAGGATACGTGTGATAGGAGGAAATGCCACGCCGTCCTCAACGAAGACACTTCCAGCATATAGACGACTTTACAAGGGGGTATGATGATCGGACTGAGAAGGGGAGGTTGGTCCATACGTCAAATTGCAGCTGATACCCACATGGATGCAAGCACTGTGCATCGGCTGTGTCGGAGATGGTTGGAAAGAGGAAATGTAGCCACATTGAGGGGTGCAGGTGCAGCCAGAGTGACGTCAGACCGCTTGGATCGACGGATTCACCGACAAGCTGTGGCGGACCCGCAAGTCACTTGTATGTCGATTCTGCAGCACGTGCAGTGGCGTATATAGGTTTTTATTTCGGAGGGGGCCCATATAATCAAGCTTAGCCCCCCCCCCCAACTTTTTTTTTTTTTTTTCGTTATTACTGTAAAACAGGTAGAAATTTTCAAATTGAATTAAATATTGTAATATTTAGAAAATATAGAAAATTACGAAGTTTTAGATTCCCTCCAAAGTTTTTTTCAAAATTGAAATTATTTATGCTACCTTTGATGATGTTGGAGGATCAAGGCTGCTCTGGGAAACTTACTGAAACTTAAATTCTAAATATGCAATTTCTGGCTATCTTTAGTGATGTTAAAGGAATTGAGAAGACTCGGGGCATCTCTCCTGAAATATTTTGCCACTGAAGCGCAATTCAGGATATATTTCTTCATGCAATCCGTTATAATTCGAGATTCAAAACGTCGAACTACGTAGGAACCGCGTCGAACTATATTTTTGTGCTACTAGGGTGACAGAGTAAAATAAAAGAAGATGAGTTTTTTTTTTTCAACTGAAATCTCATTTAAGATATCTCTGGGAAATAAAAGTTCAAAGACCCTCCCCTGAAAGATTTTCGATACATAGATGCGCAATTTCGCGTTCTCTTTGGAGACGTTAAGAGACAAAAAGTGGTTAGGGATCTCCCTCAGAAAATTTGCAAAATTGAAACCTTAAGCCATCGTTACTTTAGACCATCTTTGGTAGTAACGTTAGCAAGGACTCTCTCCCAAAATCAATGTTTTAAAAATATTTTTGGTTATCTTTAATGCCGTCAAGAGAAGGGGCAGGATTCGGGCGCTGTGCCCCGAAATTTTGCGGCATTGAAGCTTCAAGAATGCAATTTTAAGCTCTTTTTTTTTTTTTTTTTGAAACTGAAGGTTCAAAATTTTACTTTTAGCAGAGGTGCCCATTACCCTCAAGAACAAAAACTTATCATCCAAGAATTCCACGAAGATCCCTCTAAAAACGAGAGTCACACGTGAAAGAAAACCGAAAACAAAAACTTTTAAAAACGCCCCTTAAAAATAATTCAATAGCACCGCTTACGCCATGATTCTTGATAGGAACAACTGCTTTTAGGCTTTGTCTGACAACATATAGGATAATAAAAGGATTTAGGGACTCTTCCGGAAATTTTTGGGCATAGAGACTGTAATTCGGGAGCTCTGTCTTTTCTGAAAACACATTTTAGAGCTAAAGACTATAGAAAAGTGAGGGGGATATCAACTACCGTTAATTGTTTGAATTTTAAATCTCTAAAATGCCATTTGAGGCAATGTTTGACTAAGGTATTGAAAAAGAAGCGGGAAAAGAACTCCCCACCGAAAATTTTTGGGTATTGAAGTCTTGAAACTGCAATTAAACTACACGTTGTAAAAGCGAATTTTAAGATCTCTTTAGACTGTTTAAGGGGGGTCATGAGCCTTTTTTGAATGCATGATTGGCGGATATACGGGCCTCGACTTCTTACCCTAAACCCGCCACTAAGAAGGCACTCTATTCTTTAATTTCACCACTGGTAAAGAGATTGAGAATTACGTGCCCCTTTAGCTCAGTCGGCTTGTAACCTCTTTTTGATTTTTTTTTTTTTTTTTTTTGTTCAGCTGAAAGCTTAAAAATTATTTGTAAAAAAACAAAAATCGAAAATGATTGCACTTTATTTTAAATTTTTTGCTGGGAGGTATACTTACATTTTATTTTAAATTTCTTGCTAGGGAGGAATAATTATACACTTTATTTTAAATTTATTGAGTGTAGCATTATTTTAAAGACTCTTATTTCCTGACTGACTAGAAAAAAAGAGGGAATGAGAAGAAAGAGAGAAACGTAATTTGCTAACTAATAATCTACATATGTTGAATATTTTTCATTTAAAAATTTCTATTCAAAATGATTAGGATTTTTTTCCATGCGTTTTCTAATTGAAATATCTCCATTTTCCCAAGACACGTTCTTTTTTCTCTTGAGTAAAGCGCAAGGGCTCTCTGACCCTCTTGGGTTGCACCACTGCCTGGTGCTATCTAACGAATTATTGTTAGCAATTATTATTTATTTATTTATGCATTTCAAGCTAAAAGTACGTAAATAACACTGGTCAACAGTGGTTCATTAACAACAACCAAATTATTATTTTTATTACGTATTCATATAGTTATTTAAATACCTGCAAGTAAAAAAGTCCCACCACGTCTCAATTTTTCGTAATAAAAAAAATAATTTTTTACTATTTTTTATAATTTTCGCACCAAATGCCTATTTTTGGAGGGAAAAGGAGCAAAATATTAACTCCTAAATTTTTTTGGAGGTGAAAGGAGACTCAAAGTCCGAAATCATGACCACCGATAACAAAAAGGGGGGGATGAGGGGAGTGTATCCCCTCAAAATATGCAAAAAATCATGAAAATGTATCTTTTTATTCTGCTTTCTTTAATATGACGTTTTAAAATTTTTTCTGGTGTAAAATCAGAGTATAAGACCCCCTCTTATTATTCCTATGCCCAAAAAAATTTTTGTGCTGTAAAATAAAATTTAAAAAAATAAAACGATCTTTTTTTTTTTCATTTTACGGCTTTGTATCAGAGGGGGAGGGGGGAGGGGCTTTCGGCAAAAAGTGGAGAGTGATGGAGAGGAAAGGGGCCGTATTTGGATTTTGGAGATAATTTTACATAAGAACCAGCCAGAATACGCCGCCTTTCTGAAGACCAGCGATGTGTCTCGTATTTAGCGTGCGACAGTCATAAAATCGGTTTTTAATTTAAAAATTTTTTTTTTACAGCGCAAAAATTTTTTCGGACGTAGGAATCATAAGAGGGTGTCCTATCCTCTGATTTTACATCGAAATTTTTTGTAAACGTCATTTTAAACAAACAAGAATGAAAAGATCATTTTTGGTGATTTTTTGCTCATTTTGAGGGGGATCCAAAGGATTCTTAGGGGGATCCCCCCTAAGAACCCCTTCTTTGCTATATTAGTGGTCATGATTTTGAACTTTGAGTCTCTCTTGAAACTTCAAAAAAAGTTAGGAGTTAATATTATGATCCTTTCCTCTTGAAAAAAGGTGTGTTTAATATGCTTTTTCAGTTATGTTCAGTACTTTTTAGAAATTTATAACAAAAAAACTGTGCGTGCTACAGCTTTTTTACTTTAGTTTTGAATTCTAAACAGCAAAATTAGTCAAAAACAGTTAATTTCATCTTTGTTAGGGGAAAAAAGTGAAAATTTGTCGACTAGTGTAATTTAACAGTAAACTTAAACCGAATAATAATAACTACCTTTACTAAAAAAAAAAAAACCCTCGAATTTCTTTTGGGGGGGAGGGGTACAGGAGGGAAAGACCCTTTGGGAAGACCCCCTTGAAAACACCTTTGAAAACAATGTTAATAGAGAGTGGGCTTTTTTCTTAAGGATTTTTTTTTTTTTTTTTTGTGAGCAAACACGAGCCGAAAACCTACTTTTGAAAAAATCTCTCTCGATTTCGGGGGGGGCCCGGGCCCCCTCGCCCCCCCCCCCCTTAAATACGCCCTTGAGCACGTGCAAGATACCCTGGATGTTCCTGTGTCGACCAGAACCATTTTCCGTCGACTGGTTGCACGTGGCCTGCAATCACGGCGCCCGCTAAGAAGACTGCCATTGACCTCACAGCACAGACTCCAACGTTTGGAATGGTGCCGGACCAGAGCGACGTGGATGGCAGAATGGCAAACCGTAGTGTTCTCAGATGAATCCCGCTTCTGTGTGTCCAGCGATAGTCATCGCATACGTGTGTGGCGTCGACGTGGAGAAAGATCGAATCCGGCAGTAACTGTGGAACGCCCCACAGCGCGACAACGTGGCATAATGGTTTGGGGCGCTATTGCATACAATTCCGTATCACCTCTAGTTCGTATTCGGGGCACTATGACGGCCCAACGATATGTAGATAATGTACTGCGGCCGGTGGCAATCCCCTACCTTCAGGGTCTGCCAAATACAATTTTTCAACAGGATAACGCCCGGCCTCACAGTGCTCGAATCAGCCAACATGCTCTACGAGGTGTACAGATGCTTTCCTGGCCACCATACTCTCCTGACTTGTCACCAATCGAACATGTGTGGGACGTGATTGGACACCGTTTGCAGAACCTGCCACTGCCTCGTTCAGAGGACGAACTGTGGCAAATGGTTGAAAGGGAATGGAGTGCCATCCCTCAGGACACCATCCGCAGGCTTATTGACTCCATGCCTAGACGTGTTTCTTCGTGCATCGCTGTCCGCGGTGGTCCTACTTCTTACTGAGCCGACGCCGTCCTCGCTCTAAATTTTTCTTATTTATTTTGAAATAAATATCACTTATTGTTCCATGCTGTCTCTGTCTTCTTACCAAATTTCATCAATTTCTGACCACTCCTTCTTGGTGTTGCATTTTCAATGTCGAGCAGTGTATTAACGAAGCAGTAGAAAAAAAAATTGGGTAGTTAGCAATTACTTTTGATGACCTCGTAATCGATTGTTAATAATTATCTTAAGTTTTAATTAAAAGAGTCGCAGTTAATGATAAGTTTTTTAGACCCATAGAATCGACACATTTGATACCTGCTACCCCTGTTAGCTACCACAATCGAGAATTGTTGAAAGAAGAAAAGTTGGGCGTCTCATTAAAATGAAGCTACTCACGGAAAATTAGCTTAATACTAATTAACAGAAAAATCTCTATCAGGCATCCCTGCCTAAATGGTTAATTTAACAGAATATAATACAAAATATTACTTTCTGTGTAATATTGTATGATATTTTAAAGAATGTTTAAATTATACATGCTTCGTTTTACTTCCACTTAACAAATAGGTGCACGGAAACTTGTCCGCCCTAGCAAAAATTTCTAGATCATCCTCCGTATATATATGTATATATATATATATATATATATATATATATATATATATATATATATATATATATATATATATATATATATATATGTATATATATAAGAATACAGAAATACATACAATTAAATAAGGGGGAAAGTTAAAATCCCAAGAGACATAAAAATACATGAACATCAAAGCCTGTACTGAACTGTCAGCGCAAAGCCGCTAGAAACAAAAGCAGCACAATAATATTGAAAAAAGCAAACAAAATGAAAAGATGAAAACCAAAATACAAAAGCGAACCAAAGTGCAGCATTTCATCAGGGGGAAGACCACGACTTTGGTTCGAAAAGGCTCTTTCTGTATAACATGTGGGAGGGTCCCAAAAACATGTCATCTCCCCCGAGGGCCTTGAAAGAAACCAAGAAAACACAGAAAACCGCTTTTGTATTTTGCTTTTGTATTTTGGTTTTCATCTTTTCATTTTGTTTGCTTTTTTCAATATATGTATATATATATACAGGGTGTCCACTCCAATCGTGGACCAATAGCTAATTTCTAAACCGTTAGAGATAAGCATATAGTTTATTTAGGAAAAAATCTCCAAATTGCGAAAGGAATTTTGGGTCTATTCAATGTTTTTCAAAAAATCAAATTTTGAAAGAGTTACGAAATTTAAATTTTTATACAGCCCCCCAGTCCTATCAATCATATTCAGTAAAACATTCTTGACACTGTAACGTTTAAAACTAAAAAAAAATCACTCTTCTACCACAAAAATTGACCGAGTTATGACGTTTTGAAAAATCAAGATTTTGAAGGATTTCGCATACGGTCCCTTAAGCGATCGCTCGATGACGTCATGAAATAATGCAAAATCTTGATTTTTCAAAACGTCATAACTCGGTCAATTTTTGTGGTAGAAAAGTGATTTTTTTTTAGTTTTAAACGTTACAGTGTCAAGAATGTTTTACTAAATATGATTGATAGGACTGGGGGGCTGTATAAAAATTTCAATTTCGTAACTCTTTCAAAATTTGATTTTTTGAAAAACATTGAATAGACCCAAAATTCCTTTCGTAATTTGGAGATTTTTTCCTAAATAAACTATGTGCTTATCTCTAACGGTTTAGAAATTAGCTATTGGTCCACGATTGGAGTGGACACCCTGTATATATATATATATATATATATATATAAATAAATACAGAATACAGAAATACATATAATTAAAAGGGGGGGGGGAATTAAAATCCCAAAAGACTTAAAAATACATGAACATCAAAGCCTGTACTGAACTGTCAGCGCAAAGCCGCTAGAAACAAAACAGCACATTAATATTGAAACAGGCAATTAAAATGAAAAGACGAAAACCAAAACACAAAAGCGAACCAAAGTGCAGCATTTCATCAGGGGGAAGACCACACTTTGGCCCGAAAAGGCCCTTTCTATATAACATGTGGGAGGGTCCCAAAAACATGTTATCTCCCCCGAGAGCCTTGAAAGAAACCAAGAAAACACAGAACACTCACCTTCAAACGGAAGGAACAAGGAATGTAAAAAGCACCTGAACTGATCCCGAAGACAAAAACATCTGAGTGAACTGGAAACTATGCATGAAACAGGTAGGAAATAAAAGTTATGGTTACAGTATATTGACAGGACACAGCCCAGCTTTTTTTAGATAATTAGAATAAAAAGTTGACGGAACATTATTGTATTGAAGTGCAGATTTCAAAAGAGTAATGTTTTTTTGAATGTAGTTGTTTTTGTTACAAATATTTTTAATCCTGCAAATTTCATTAATCAGGGTATTGCGAAAAACTTTGATAGAGATGTTTGATTCCTAAGTAATCAGTCTATTAACGTGAAAATTAAAAGAATGTCTTTTATCATAAAGGTCAATATTCAAATCATTTTCTGTAATAGAGATGTGCAAATCAAGAAAATCTGTTTGTTTAATATTATCATTAGTATGAACGAGATCAAGATCTGTAGGATATATATTTTTAGAATCTTTATAAAAGGAATGATAGTTGAAAATAATAAGATCGTCAATATACCTATATGCTTTAGGGATTGTATAAGTGTAATTTCTTTCAAAGTAGTGAAGGTAAAGATTAGCTAAAACGGAAGAATAATTGGAGCCTTGTGAAATACCCTTAATTTGTAAAAAACAATGCTCGCCGTTAAATATGTAATTATTGAAAATGCAAAAATTTATTAAATTAAGCCAAAGAGTTTCATTAATGCCAAGTGAGATGCTGTAGTCGTAAAAATAAGACAGAAAAACATCTTTAAGGCTGGATAAAGAGATACTTGTAAAGAGATCTTTAAAGTCAAAAGAAAAAATACAATCGATTTTATTATTTTTCAGGAAATCAAGAACTGGTGCGTTATTTTTAATAATCCAAGTATGTTTTTCATCAATAATTTTGTTAAAAAGGTTGTTTAGAATATTTACAAAAATTTTACCAGGTGACTTCATGTAAGAATTGGATCCACATGTAATAAAACGAAATTTTATAGGATTTTTGTGGAATTTAGGATAAATGGTGATATATGGAAAGATGATCTTGTGGTTTTTGATTTGTAGTTTTTTGTTGAGTGCAATAATTTTTTTAGTGATAATGCTATAAGTAGTAGAAACTTTTTTAAAAGTTGAGGAATTTTCAAGTTCTGTATCCAAAAGTTGTAGGTAGAATTTTTTACAAATAACGGAAAAATTGTTAGCGGCTTTATCAATAGGTATCACCATTTATCCTAAATTCCACAAAAATCCTATAAAATTTCGTTTTATTACATGTGGATCCAATTCTTACATGAAGTCACCTGGTAAAATTTTTGTAAATATTCTAAACAACCTTTTTAACAAAATTATTGATGAAAAACATACTTGGATTATTAAAAATAACGCACCAGTTCTTGATTTCCTGAAAAATAATAAAATCGATTGTATTTTTTCTTTTGACTTTAAAGATCTCTTTACAAGTATCTCTTTATCCAGCCTTAAAGATGTTTTTCTGTCTTATTTTTACGACTACAGCATCTCACTTGGCATTAATGAAACTTTGGCTTAATTTAATAAATTTTTGCATTTTCAATAATTACATATTTAACGGCGAGCATTGTTTTTTACAAATTAAGGGTATTTCACAAGGCTCCAATTATTCTTCCGTTTTAGCTAATCTTTACCTTCACTACTTTGAAAGAAATTACACTTATACAATCCCTAAAGCATATAGGTATATTGACGATCTTATTATTTTCAACTATCATTCCTTTTATAAAGATTC